>JABFQA010000491.1:0-19583 GCA_022817065.1 Probaryconus sp. ZL-2020 | reverse complement strand
GTGTTCTTTTCTTTTTTTTTTTTTTTTTTTTTTTTTTCGTCGAACCAAATGCGCGCCTTAGGTCAGTGGTATAATGCGCGTGGATTGAATTACAGAGCGAGCCTGGAATTGGAATTCAAAAGGTTTATCTAGCGATCTGAACAATCTGAATAGCGCTGTTTCGACATATTGATGTATTAAGTGGCATTCGAATGCGATTTTAACACGTGCAGCGTTTCGCGCCACGTGGTCACGGTAAAAGGGGTGAGAATATGTCATTTGTCACGATTACAAGACTGTTTCTATAAGTAGAAAATTCACTGAAAAATAATAAAATGAAAATTCTTGTTCCATCGACAACAATCATTTTAATCCAAAATGTCTTCGATCAAGATATTCACATCTTAAAGAGCAAATATATTTTATTCTTCATTAAACATTTTACACGTTTTATAAAACTTTGCAAATTGAAATTTGCAACTACTTAAAAGTTTGCTATTTGGACGTTAATTCGATTATTGTATATCGTACATTTTCGCTTTAATTACTAAAATTTATTTTTGTTCGAATCATGTTAGATCAATAATTTCACGAAAATTTCAATTAAGATTAATCGATGAATTTTGTACCTTCGCAAGACAGATATTTATAATTCCTCGGTACGAAAATAATGTGTTTTCATTATCGTTTTACTCTGAATGGAAGGCAACCATCAATAGACGTAATAAGTACTCGAGTCAAATTATCATATCAATCTACGGTCCTCGATACTTTTCGAAGCGGTCGATTCGACGCAAATTGCAAGCAACGTCTAAGTTTTAAAGTGGCACGATTTTACGTCGCGCACGAACGAAAAAAAAAAAAAAAAACTGGGTTCCCCGGGAAAGTGTATATGGTACTTAATGTACCGTGTGACATGCGTCTATATCGGAAAACAAATTTTCTGTTTATACATTATGAATCACATTTTAGAGAAATCGATACAATAAGTATCCAAGCTCTTATGAAACGTGTAAAACATTTTCATTTGCTTCTGATCAAAAGAATAATCGAGCCATTCGTTCGTGTATCTTCATTTCAATGAGGGGACACGCCATGACGACAATATCAAACGCAAAAAAAAAAAAAAATAAAAAATAAAAAAGGAAATAATTGTCAAACAAAGTGCGCGAAGCAAATTGAAGCGCGTAATGCCCACAAAAGTGTTGGCGTAAGAATGTTGTGGCAATAAGGCATTTTCCCTTGTGCATAAATCAGAAAGCAGATGAAAAAGCACAATAAGCATCGGCTCTTGAATTCGCCGCATTTTGACCGAAACGCATTACACGTTGTTGCATAAAAGCGAACTCCGGAGCACTCGAATGCGGATTGCGCTTTTGGTACTTGGCAAAAGGGCTCTCTCTCTCTCTCTCTCTTTTTTCCTTTTTTTTTTTTTTTTTTTTTATTCGCTTGCTTGGCGTCTGACGAATAATTGCATCGCGTTGGCAGCGTTGCCTTAACTCCTTTGAAGTATCTCCGAGCTCTGCGTGCACTGGGCCCGCGGGCGTTGCGCGCGCTCGAGAGTCGCGTACACAGATTGTACTTTTGGCTCTTTGTGGTTTCTGCTAAGAATCGTTTTATTGGTCGACGATGCCGCGTCACGGGTAATTGCGCCTATTGTAATTTCTGCTTAGAGCTTTCCAAAGTTGGACGCAAGCTCCTTATTCGCCCTCCCCCCGGCCCCCTCTTCCTTCCTCACCCCTCGTAGCGCTTCCATCGAGGAGCAATTATCTGTTACGTATTGCGCCGAATATATGTTCACAAAGTTATCGGATCTTTGGTTAGGTGATTGTAATTGAAATGAAATTGTTCGACCCCTTTTTAAAAGTTTTTCAGCTTGAGTAACGTCGGAAAAAAATGGTCGGCGAAAATAGTTTGAAATTGAACGTGCAAAAAAAATTGCCAATGCACCTTTTTTCGCATTCCCAAACAATACAATGTACACGTCATTATTCATGATGCGGGACAACAGTTTTTGTCCTCGAGTTAGGAGTAAATGCTATTTGTCAATGCTATTGCGTAAGCTGCCATTCCGCATCGTAATTAATGACTTACACATTATTCTTTTTTACAATGTGAAAATAAGTACAGCGCCAATTCAACGTAATGGTTTAAGTAATTTCAACTTGGAACGAAAAACCTATTTTTCCTCCAATTTCCTTGGCGCGTTCCATCTTCCACGATTTCTTTCATGAGAATTAGCATCGACCCTTTCAGTTCTTGACAATTTTGAACAATTTAAAAGTCCTTTAGACTTTAACAATCGACTGATTGGCATTTCGAAATGAAACGCAAAAGCGGTAATTTAGAATGTCCAATTATTCTGTTAAATTTGTCAAATTGTCTTACATTTTGTTTCTCAGAATAAAATGACAAAAAAAAAAAAAAAAAAAAAAAAAAAAAAAAAAAAAAAAAAAATGAGAATAACACGAATGAACTGTTTTAAATAACAGAAATGAAAGAGACTTTTTCACTAAGGAGCAAATTTAAATATAAATTAGAGTCAAGATTAAATAAAAATTGACAGCCCTGAAAATGATGCACGATTACTTAGAGCACCCAGTACATGGTCTTGGTACACGAGAATAAGGTAACCCGGGGGGCATACTTCCTTTGCGGAGAGTCGAATGTAAGTGGCATTTTTTCACTTTGTCCCATGAGATATCGGTGGGCGTATCTGCCGTCTCGAAAGGATCGCGTGGCTTTGAGTTTATTGTGGCCCTAACTCCCTCAAGGCCGAATGGAGAATCGCTCGGAGCCGCAGCCATTCGATGGAACGAATTTGCCGAATCTTCATTTCATTTTGTTCAAAACTTTCAAGATTTAATACGATCGTATTATATCAAAAGATTTTTAATTGAAGATCATTCGTAACGATTATTAATCTTAAACGAAAAATCAAACAGACAAAGATATTTTTGGATGTACACGAAAGACTTGTTTATTTAAGAACGACGTGATTGGCGATGATAAAAAATGTGAAAACGAGAAGACGTAAAAGAAGAAAATGAAACTGGTTCTTCTGGTTTCGTGCGAAATTTCGTGAGGGTTTGCGTGCGTTACCTTGCTCACGAATTGGGAGGCTGACAAAAATGGCCAAAGACCTCGAGATCTTTGTTACGGTTCGAGGTCAGACTTTGTCTACCTACGAAATGTTACCTCGCAAGTTTAGGGCCCGCCTCCGACCTTGTCGGGAATTGGTCCAAAGGCGGCCTTCTGGATTCGTTTTATTAATATTACGCTTTGTCAGACATTTCGGCCGACGTGACTGCCGAGCGGCCATACTTGTTCTGGGCCAAAGGTTAACTTTCAATTCGCGGGAATTCTTATCCTCATCTTGCAATTATAACAATTAAATTTACATTGAAATTCTAATGAAAGTTCAGATGATCGCTCTTTGTTCATCTAGCAAAACCATAAGGAAAACCTTTAATTTACATTTTGAACAATTTCTCGCCTGAGGGTACACGAACATTTGTTCTTGGGATAGCGAAAAAGCACTTTGTTCTATGTCAAGGACCTGAAAAAGGTTCTCCTCTTGATTAAAATGCAATTGTTATTCCCCGATTTTCATTTTACCATATTCAATTCTTAGATTATGCAAAGCGCCCTATTCCCTCTGACATGTTCGCCAAGAGCGCGTATCTGCTCGTAAACAAATGGCATAAATAATGTTCGACGTTAATTTAGTATGTTTTCCCCGGCCCACTACAACGCGAGGAAGTAATTTAAAAATGTAAGAATACTATAATTATAAACATAGCGATGGTCTGATTGTAAAGAATCCTGTAATTACTCGGATAGCGTTGATCTGATTGCGAGTAGCGTCGGAAGTTTGCAACTAGTGGGAGCCTAGGTCGCTAACTAATTATTAATACCATTACTTGCTCACTTTTTGAATTAATGCTTTTTTACAGCGAGTCTCTCCCCCCCCTCTCTCCCCCTCTCTCCCCCTTCGGTTGGACGTTTGTTCCGTTCGCTGGCAATTAATTCCACGTCAAATAGCAAATAGAATATGAAATCGCGAAATTATTCTCTCTCGCTCTTATTTGATTATTATAATCATTGAGATCATTGCGAGCGCATCGGTTCTCGATCAAATGTTTTGCTTTCTTTTCCCATCTACATGTTTTAACAATTTTTATAGTCAACGAAACAACATGCATCGTTATTTTAACAATCCCGTTCATTCAGTGCAAAATTTTATAACAAAACAGATTCACCATAAAGGTATTCACGAAGGTGCCAACTCACCCTGTATATACAAGTCCGATTTAGAACAGATCATTATTAATGTTCTTAACAGTCTAAACAAATTATAATAGACAATAATACACCTGTTGTTGTTACATCTTACCCTACTTATATCTAACCGTTAAAATAGCCATGTCACGTTTACGTCCAACTTACACCGTGCTTAAAAGCCGAAAAAGAAAAAGAAAAATTACCAACCGCTAATCATATTTTACCATCAAATTATTCAACATGACTCTAAAATAATTGAATGGGAATATGAATAATCATTAAACGATAAAATCTAACGATGACCAAAGTCCTTATAATTAGCATTTGGCAAATGGTGTCCGAATTAACCCGAACTTTGTGCAATACTTGTCTTTTACAATAGCAAGTTTGCAAACGTGTTATAGAGGTCAAGTTGAAAATCGTTACATCCACTTGCACTGCCTTCAATTAACCGAGTGTCCGAGAGCTCGAGTTCTGACGTCACGATTAAGGTGAAACGAGTTCGTTGTCCCTGCGCGTTCGCAACATTTTTGACGATCTCGAAGACTAAAAAGACGGATCATGTCGCGAGTGTCTGTCACTCCCTTTCTTTTTTTCCTGTCTTTCATTTTTCTTTTTTCTTTCTTTTTTTTTTCATTTCTTTATTATTTGTTCTTTTTTTTTTCTTTTATGTTGTCTTTCCTCGCGAAGTTGACTGCTGCAATTTGATACGCGCATGTGTACGCATCGACGTGTAAGGACAGACGGTCTGAGTAGACTTTACATTTCTTTGTTTGCTCAGGTATTGCTTGCGGTATAAACTACTGTGGCTTTTTTCGTCATTCTTAAATTATTTCACATGAAAAAATGTCGTACTTTAAATAAACGCGCTATTTTGTGGGAACGTGATATTTCGTATCGTTGGTCTGTCATTTATTGTTTTGACGTATACGCCTTTATCTTGTATCAACATTAGGATCTATTATTTAATTCCTGGAAATTGCGAATCGTACCGGTTCTCGTTTTCGTTCGATTCATCGTTCAAATTATTAAAGTTTGATTCCACTCACGAGGAAACAAGCAATAACAAAGTTCGAAAGGTACGTCCGCAAATCGGACACGTAGGTTGGCTATCAACCTGTGGCATATACTCGGTGCTCTAAAACTATTTCGCATTACTTCCCAACTTATCAAAAAGTACTTGAAATGCTCATCGAAAAACTTTCTCAATATCACACGATAACGTTGCAGTTTACATACATAAAAATATTAAGTTTTATTTACAACGTCAAGAAATTTTATTCTTCAACGAGCTTTTCACTAAATCCAAAATTCATTAACAATTTATTGATTTCGATAATAATTTAATAACTTTGAAGTCATAAATGAATAATGACAAAAGGTTGGTGCGTCGAAGAAAGTTTGTACTTTTAAACGCATGTAATATTTAGCACAAAAGAATGTTATGTTAATAAGTGCCATGTGTGAGTGCAATAAAATGACACGAAAGTTTGAACGAAGGAATTATTTATTTATCGTAGCCTACCTACTGCGCCAGTTAGCAGCGGTATTCCGTGACTACGACATTTATGCGGTATCTTCGTATTTGAAAAGGATGCTTAAACATACATACACATATACACACGACAAGTTATCCGAATGCGGGCATTTTCGCGCGATCGAAGTTTAGAACAGAAGGCGAAGAACTTACCGGAATACGCCATCCTGGTCCTTGGATAATGTTCACTCTGGCCCACAGGACGATTGATCTTCTAAACACGTGCTAACTTTACAATTGATCCAACTGTTATTCTCCGGTTCCTGCAATTAATAAAATTTATGGTTTCGCAAATTTTACAATTTTCTTTTTGTTTAATCATTGTACTAATTTCGTACTAACACATAAACAAAAATATTAATTAAATTTGAACTACATTCAGAAGAAACGCGACAAAAAGTCGACAGAAAAAAAAAAGAATGGACAATTAAGAATGATTAAACCGGTCAGAAAATTAATTAATTAAAAAAAAAACGGAAAGAAAAAAAGAGTAAAACGCTCTGTCTGGAAATGAAAATTTTCGCTCATCATTAAATTAAAAGGCCATTTTTAACTATTTATTACACGAGGGTATACACGCAACATAAATTAACGTGCATTAAACAAACATATATTATCACCGCGAATGTAAAGTATAAGCAGGCATGAAAAATTTATTATAACATTAAGACGCATTGATTTTGCAATTTATCTTCGAAAAACAAGCAGCACGTGAAATATGCATTTTTACATTGCGTTTTACGATGGCAAAAAGCGTAAAAGGGAGGCAAAAAGAGAGGACTGGAATAAGCGTTTAACGTACGCAAGGCATATCGTGCATCCACATTTATATGTACGGTCGCCCGACTAGCGGGCGACGACGTTCGTGGCGCAACTATACGACCCACTAAAACTTGGTTGCATAATGCGCTGACGCGCGCTTACCTACACTTCGATGATCTTCGACGATCGTTCGTTATTTTCCCCATCGAGAGAACAAGAAATTTTATCAACTGATAAAACGTTACGCTTTTTCCCTCTTCGTGGAAACTTTCAGCGCGAGAAATAACGTCCGATAAATATTTTCAGTTAAAGGAAGAAATACTTGTTGCTAAAGAATGCAAAATACCTGAGCCAAGATCGAGATTGGAAAATAAACAGATCTACGATCGAATTATGAAAGGCAAAATTTCAGAACAATATAAATTAATTGACAGATTTTTCAGGAATCAATGTCATTCGAAAAACTGTTTTTCTTCGATTCGCGAACAATGCTGTAACGTTTACTTTCACTATCCTCAATTATCGCGCAGTGCTAAGTAACCTTCCTGTAACATCCCGAGTCATCTCGTTTACATAAACGTGCTGAAAATATCCTAGTTCAAGATTTTCTGCACGATTTATACGAGCGTCATTAAAAGCCATCATATTGGCCACTTTGCACCCATAAAAGTATTTCCAACTACTGTTGTCAAAAAATTGCAACATATCTGCAATATTTCAAGCAATTCGCTAAATTCCTTTCTAATCTACTTCATTTTAAACAAAGAAACAAATGTACCTAAAATTTTATCCAATTTATTTTTCGCAATTTTATTAAATATATTTAATAAATAAACTTATAATTTTTGGTAAACGAAGACTTTAGTGAACTTCAAACTCCTCTCTTAACAATAATATAATGATACTCTGTGTAAGAGAAAGAAAGAAATGCGAGTCACAACGAGTTGCAAAACTGAGATTTCGCGTAAAGGACCGAATAAGTAAGAAAACAGTTTTTCGCGAGTTTTCTCTCGTAAAAGGCATTTGGTCGTAGTTGTACGTCGCACGTACATGCATCTCGTGCGCAGGAAGTGCTTGTTTTGGAGCACCTGTTGTCTCTGTCTTTCTCGCGCCGGAAGCCCGCTTCTGCTCGGAGTGTATTCACCGCGCGGACGAGCGAATTCCTGGTCGACTTTTGGCGGACAGTGTACGCGCGACGGGGGCAACTGGCCGACGGTTGGGTGAGGTCAGTGTCGAGCAGCCGCGATTCGGAATGGGCCCGAACGTTGGACCGATGCATCCTGCACTCACCGACACTCACCAACACGCGCTCAAAAATCAGCCGCGTTGCCAAAAACTGTGTCGCACACTAACCTCGCACAACTTCGTCCCATTTTTTGTCATTATCAATCTAATCATTTTCACAATTTTTGTTTTTCAGTAAAAAAATTACGATATCAGTTTTACAAAATGAAACATTTTAAAACAGAAAGATCTTTTTTGAAATGGTTTGTAGTTGTTTTTTTTTTTTTTTAATTTATTAAAATAGTTTAAGATATTTTTAGTTTCATGCGTGTGCGTGTTGATTGTCTCATAATTTTTAAACTTTATGATAGTAACAAGAAATTATAATTTCAATGAAAATAATTAATGTAATGTATTGAAAATGGGTTAGGTCCTAGCGTGAATTATAATTAATCATTAAAATTCTTTTGTTAAACGTTACTGAATTTTTCCATTAACGTATTACAATAATCAACCATTTCTGCAAAAAGCAGACACTACGAGTGAAGGAGAATAAATTTGGGAAAATGTAGTTTCATTGCATTACATTAGTTTTCCCTTTAATTATACGAATTAAATTTTAACGTACTTTATGACATAATGATTAGAAGATGTTAAATTAGTTTTGTTTGACGAAAATATCAGCATTTGATTTTCCTCTAACACTGTTAAAATACATTAATGGGCCAATTTTGTTTTCGGTTTTGCACATTTTCACGATTATGATGTAATCTAAATAGTTACATTAATAACTTATAATAATAATGTAAATACAGTATCAACGATTATTATATGACAGTTTTTATGAACTGAAACAATTGATTCAATTTATATTTGTATTGTTAAATAAACAACAAGTATCATTGAATTGCCACGTTAACAATTTGTATTTTGCAAATTGATTATCAAGCTGTAAAGTGAAACAATCATCTGCCCTGTAATGAGTACATAAAATAAAGTTCATAGTATAAAGTTTTCATCGATTAATTCATCGAAACATTTTTTTGTAGATATTTTATTTACAGGTATTTTCGATTTCCAAAAAATTTTATGAAATTTGGGACAAAAAATCCTTTTGATAAAAGGCTACATGTGGGTTTAAACTATTAACTATTTTCATTTTTGAAATTGTTCGATGAATTAATCGATGAGAAATTCATACAAATATTTTAACGCGATGAGAAACTTTCGACTGGTACTGTCTCTGTCAAAGTACTTCAATTCCAGGCAGAGAATTTAATTGACGATGCATTGCCTAAACATTGCAAAATTTTGCCATACGAACGAATGTCTTATCTAGGCCACGATAAATCAAAGCCCAGTAATTTTTCAATGTCTATTATATGAGAGGTATATGGAAAAACCGCTATACAGAGCATAGCGAAAGTTTGAAAGAATTAACGAAATCATGTACGACCGAGCGCAGGATGGCACACAGAGGCGCGCACTGTGTGCGTCCGATCGCGACGGTCCCGGTTTCGCAGTGTGTTCGCCAGAGGTGCATCGCCCTCCGTCGTTGCGTCAAGGCCAGCGAAAATACTCGCTCACTCGAGTTCGCTCAGTCACTCCACTAACCGCCGAAAGCCTCTATTCTCGCTCCCTTCGCGTCCCCCTCAGTCCCCTGCAGCGCGTTCTTTTCTTTTTCCCTCGAGCCCCAAACCCCCTCCTCAGTCCGATTTGCTTCGCCACCGCCATCTTTCTCTCCCTCTTTCTTCGTCTCTTTCTTGGCTTTTTTTTTTTTTTTTTATTTCTTTTTCTGTCGCTCGCGTTTGACTGGACGCGAGTGTCCCCGCTTGCCCCCTCGCCCAGCCACTTGTTCCATCTGTCTCTCTCTCTCCCTCTCTCTCTGTTTCTTAAACATCTTGCCTTACAAGAAAGACGAACCATAAGATGGAGAACTCAAGTGAACGGCAAAATGAAGTAGCGAAATGATCGAAAACCAATGCCTAAATTTATTTTTAAATTCGGCTATTTTTATAGGGGGGAAAAATTTTTTGACTTGGAATAAGATGAAAATGAAGCTAAATAGATAATTATTGAAGAGGGGACACGAATCCTCGTGAAGCGAGGGATAACATTTTTCAAAAAATAAATCATCGTACAAAAGTTATAATTCGAAAAGTTCAAAGTTTCTAGTTTGAAAATTTAATTGTTAAACTCTTTTTTTTTTTTTTTTCTCTTCTTTAATACTTTCAGTAATCGTGAGACCGAACGTTCAGCGAACAATAACATTTACAAAAGTGAAACAATTATGGAACGAAATTACGTGCCCAATAATTCAACACGTAATACAATTCCATGAAAATAAATCAATAGGCCATTCTTTTACTTCGGCATACGAAACGTGAGGATCGATAAATAACTCGATGGTTTATACGAATCTTTCAAAGGGAGTGAATCCTAAATGTACGTATTATATATTAACAAAACATGGATTCATAATTCATAAATATCAAATGACTCGTCATTCCATCATCAGCCAATCGAAATTCAACGTACAATCAATTGATTGACAAAATTTGAATAGAAAATTCAGATACTGTACGTTTCAGAGGAATACCGAATGAAAATGAAAAATAAATTGGAAACAAAAGTTTCTCACAAGCGGATATCGGTAACGTCCGAGTCATAAGTAATGTCTCTCTCAGCGCTCCCACCCGATCGTTCTTATTATCAGGAATGATGCGATACAATCGGGCGGCGATGTCGTCTCTTTGTACGACTTTATTCCGCCGTCGCGACTCGATCTTTAAAACTGCTCGGCGCTTATCCAGCCGTAGCATCATCGTCTTGCAATATCCTCCGGAGCGACGAACTCCAGCGCGAGGGGCCGCTGCCTCGAGCCGGCAATTCAGCGACAAAAGCGAACAGCAAGAATCACGGGCCCCCATAGGCCCTCGTAAACCAAGCCCCGACCTATCCCTCCCCGTGCGCTGTTGCGTCCTCGGCATTCCCGCGGCCCGAAAACCCAAAGCCAGGGTGCGCCAGTGTGCGCGATCCCTGGGCCCGTCCGTGTGCCGCAGCCAGTTGCAGTCTCCTTTCCTGCCCCCTCTCTACCGCCTCCGGCCCCCCACCGGACCCCGGCATTATGCGTGAATACTTGTTCACTTTTATTCAGCCGTTCCTCCTCGTCTTCGTTTCTTTTTTCTTTCTTTCTTTCTTTCTTTCCTTCTTTCTTTTTCTTCCGCTTATTTCACCAACGATGCGAAATTCAATTTTAATGCCAATGAACGAGCCGCTGGAGATTCAGATTCTTCGGATACTAACTGCAGATTACCATTCATACACTGACGTTTCTTTTTTTTTTTTTTTTTTTTTTTTTTTCTTCTAATTTAATTCTAATTGTAATAATTGTTTGCAGAATGTTTTGTTCTTTTTTTTTTTCTTTTGTTCAATTAAATGTAATGTAAAATAGAAAAGTTTATTTTGCACAACATATTATAACTTTAATAACAGCTTCGAACGTGCCATTAGCTAATTTCAATGGCTATGAAAATGAATTTATTTCAACACCTCGTCGAGGAGGCACTCGTTACGAAAACTTTTTTGCCATTTACTCGGACGTATCCTCATATCTATATGTTTGTCATGAACATTAGCCTTACTACTTGTTACATATATATATATATATATACGTTGCAATCAACGTGCGGCTAAGTAACAGGACTAATTGACAGTTGAGTCGCTCTTTTCTTGAAAGAAATCGAAAGAAATATAATGCACGAAGCGTCTTCCTTATGCGCCGAACGATACAAGATAAAGCCATGAAAGATCAAGATATTCGTGGATAGTATCTTATTACTATATGTGCCTCGGAAAGAGGCGTTCAAATACAGTATTTAACCCTGATGCCACGCATTCGTAAGCGCGGACGCTCAAATTTCTGTAATACTTCGTACGTAATTCATATTATCAGGAAATCGCTTGGTATTTAGAATCTAAGAACATCATTTCAACGGCAACGGCAATATCCCTTTTTCAACGAGAAAACGTTTCAAAAGATTTCTCAACGACACGTTGAAAAAAGAAAACTTTCATACAACATTTTATATGAAAATTGAGACGAATTTATTAAATGAATGTAATTTGAATTTTCTTATACGAAATTCAGTTTATGTTCTTGAGGAAGTTGATTAAAGTGCACGGTGATAAATGTAATTGAATTTCAGATAATTTATGATGGTTTTCTGGAGAGACCTTCTTTTTTTTTTTTAATTTTGTTCTTCGTCGAAAATACTTTTGATTCGTGAACAAGTTTGGTGAAGATTATTTGTCTGAATACAAAACATCGTTTAAGGCTTGGCATAGATGAAAAAACAAAGTGTCAAAGGCTCTTTGCAGCCTCCAATAAAAGAGGATTGAAACTGTATAATGAAATTAATATTTTTTTTTTTTGTGTTCTCTTCAAAACGAGCATAATCGACTCCACATAAAATAAAATAGCTTCGTTATACGTAAGACGCGAAACTCATTGAAGTCATTTTACGATGATATCAGATGGCACGATAATGTTCATCGTTTTTGTATGTGCAAAACCATACACATATAATTACGAATAATATAGTAAACATTTAAATTCAATGAACGGAGTTTTATTACACGTTTTAGAACAAGGCTGTTATTTATGAAGCATGAAAAAGACAAATGAAAATAAATATTGTAATTTTGTATAATTAGCCTCTGTTGATGATATTGGATTTTCCTTTGAATTCGCAAAAACCCGAACAGTGTCATTCGTTAGTCAATTAGCCGTTTTTATCATTATTATCATTCTTTTCTGGTCTTCGAAAAATAGAGCGCTTGCGTAAGTCGCGGCATATATTATCCGCGTTGGCGATAGTGCAAACACCGTCCGCGAAGAGGCGAAAATTTAATTTGAATATGCTTGGAATTTGTTCGAAGATTTATGGTTTTTTAATGGGGAGTTATGATATGTTGTATTAAGTATATAAAATCTCGCAACGTATAAAATAATATTAATGAGATAATAACGCATTTATGGCTTTTTATTTTATAAAAAGTGTTCAAGTTTATGGGCATTGTTGTGATAAAATCGTGAAAATTGATGAGTGAAATTTGAATATCGCTCCAATTCAACCTGGAAGAATGTTCGCCGAACCATCTATATATTATTTCACGAGAAATTTCAATATCGCGAAAGAATTTGCATTGTGTTTCGCGTTTCCTTTTTCGTCAATTTTTGCCTCACAACAACAACAAAGTGTACGTCCTCGGAGTAGGGTCTCATAAATCGAGCACCGTGTGCGATCATGATCGAAACACCAAGCAAAGGGCCGTCCGTTGTAATATATTTTTCTTTTTTCCCCTCTTTCTTTTTTTGCGAATCTTTCGATCACGGAGCCCCCTATTAGCCCAGCGCATGCACGACATTACACCGCTATCTGCGCAACGGCTAATGTAACTCTCGTGTACGAGAGCCTCGTAAGAGATCGCACGAACCGTTAGCCCGCGGGAAACGCCGTGAATTTGGTTTGGAATTTAAGCCCGTGGGCTCACGAGCGGCACGTTATAGAACGATGGTTTTCTATACTCCGCGCGGGCGCGTTTTCCGTTTCGTACACGTGAACCGTGTAACAAGTAGAAGCACCGCAAACAAAAAAGTTATGAACAACTCTGAACGAGGATGATTCAGAATTGTGTTTATAATAACAATGTAGAATGGAAATCATGTTTTTCAGCATAGATTTGTACTTTGTTTCATGCTAAGGTGGAATTCATATCAGCTGGAATTACACACAATGCGAAAGATTCGCAAAAATATAATTAAACGAATATCTTTGTAACGTTATTAATTTGGCGAGAATTTCAAAATTTAAAACGAGTTCGTTCATAATTTCAAGATTACAACAAAGTTAGTTAAGACATTGCAAAGGAAAAAAAATTAATGTTCTTTTGTAATAAGATAGCTGATTAAAGAAATTCACCAGAGCGTAGAGAGTTTATCAGACATTTTGAGGAGCGTAGTGTAGAGAAAGTGTACATAATAATTTCAAATTTTGATATTCACAATTACGGAGTTACTCAACGTGGCCTTGTTAAATATAATCATTCAATATAATCGACGTTACTGGCTGCCGTAATGTGATGTTACGGCAACGTAACACGATTGTACAACGTCAAGATCTATTCAACGATACACACACATGTATATATGTATATATATATAAATATCCAAATTTAGAAACAAAGAGGCGTTAAAATCAACGAAGAATTGGTTAATATCCTCAACCTCGTTGTAACATTATAATAACGAAAAACTGAATGAATGCGCAATTTTGATTCAAAATGCAGATACGCTCGAATTTCATGAATTAGACGTTAGGATTATGAAGGAGAGTTGTGCAAAGGTGGATGTGACGTCTGTCTTAGAAAATAGCCGTGAATGATTTTTATGAAACGTTTCGCGGTGTTTAGTAGAAAGTGTCAATTTGCTCGTTGCAATATTTTTGCACAATTCGCGCGAATATCAATTCCTTTGATCGAAATGAATGCGTTAAAGTTGAAACGCCCAAATACAACGATCCGTTAATTGCATAATATTTTGGTATAATCGATAGCAATACGATTAGCCGAATTTGCCACATGCTCCATTAGTGATTATGGCACGAACCGCATAATGCAGAAATGGTCGGAGAGCGAACGCGAAAAGTATCGGGAGCAAGGGGCGAAGGGGGGGAAGGGGGGAAGAGGGGTTGCGAGGATTGTGATGGGCGATTTAAACGAGCAGCTCGTTGATTCCGGCGATTTTTACAGTGATGTCGAAACTGACGTTGTAAACCAACGAGATGACGTGATGAAAATCCAAAGCGTTCAATTTGTCAAATGATTGAATAGAATTAAATAGATAACGTTCGCGGCAACCAGCCCGTGCGAGCGAGAGGGAATTCTGGAAATTTGCGATTCGATTAATGAAATGCGAAATTAGTTGTCTTGCCGCGAAATTCGTGTACGAGGCCGGTATCGCGTGATTGTATTGTTTATTAAAATAACGCGCCAGCTAATTCAGAATTGAAGTGTTTTAAACAGGGTCAGCGATATCCCGTTGAATGGCTCGAATCTCGCGATACATCTTTTTTTTTTTTTTTAACATTACGTGCTTCTGTCTAATTTAAATGCAATACTTAGCGGCTTAATTACAACCTCGAAATTAGTATACATAATCGTAATAATGGTATCTAAATAACGTTATATCATCTAAAAACTTAATCTGATTATAATTTGACCTACTAAACCAGGCAGCTGAGTTAGAAGATCTCTATCGGAACTCTCACTGCGAGGAGGATTTGATTGTGTAAATCTAAATTACACGGTTATTAAAAAAAAAAAAAAAAAAAACAAAAAAAACTGGCATTGCGTTAACGCGAAGAATTAATTTTCAATGTGATATTTTCAAGGTGCGTGTTCGACGGTTTTTTTTCGTGGCATATGTGCGTGAAATTTAATACACTGATTTATGAAATAAATTGCGCGCAATTTTCAACGAACCCTAGAAGTTAAAGAAAGATTACTTCGTTATAGAATTTAGGAAAAATAAAGCACAACTAAATTGATATGTTAATTTAAAATATCTTATGATACCTCCCTCCGAATGCATTATAAATGATAGATACTCGACATGTTTTGTTAACAATCATAAATGATAAAAGAATGAAGAAATTACAAACTGCAATTATTGGAGGACTGAAATAACAGGAATTGATACATTAAAATATTTAATGATGATATTACACCAAGGGTAACTGAATTTTACATCACAAGGGTTTGTGGTACAAAGTATACGACTGCCTTGTATATTGTAATCGAAAGACGCAGCAATCAATACAACAATTTTAAAGTAAGATCCTACCAACATTACTGTAATTACGTTCTTCATTATTGCCGTGTTATTATTGCAATAATTATTGAATTAATATTACATACAGCGAATCGTTTATACAATGCTCAGGGAATATTAATTGTGCTGAACATTTTCAATTCTATTGCCCAAAGGGAAAGATTCTCAGAGCAATCGGCCACGGTACCATTAACAATAACGAACCTCAGACGTTCTCCATCAAACGATAACCATACGTGGCATTCCAAGATTCGCGTTGTTAGAATCATCCAACGTTTACGTTATCTCAATTCGTTCGCGCGCACAAAGTATATCGTATACTTTTGAGCAGCGATCCTTCGGAGCAACGTGTTAATTGAATGGTATTAATGATATGCATGGGATAAGGCCGGCGAAAAGAGCAGGCTCGCTCGATTTTCCTTCTTGCCGTCTAGTTTTCCTCGCGTTATCTCGTTATCTTTATCTCGCGTAGGTGCGTGCAAGCCGAGCACGTGGTCGCGTCAATTATACGCGACTACGTGTGCGTGGAACCATAATCGGCGAGGTGCCCCATCGTCGAAAAAGGGGAACACCGCACGAAACGAGCAGCCCCCGGCCGTGGTGCCGGTATGAATGAATAAACTAAAGCATAAATAGGCCGCTTAAAATTAGCTGTTGCGAGCCAGGCGAAATAACCGCGGAGAGATAACCATCGACGAGGAAACGCCGAACGATGAGCGCAACGAGAGAACCATCTCGCTCTGAACGCGACCAGCTGCTGAACAGTACAACAACCGTCACGCTCGTCGAGCGCAAAAAGTTCTGTTTGGCGAGTGAAACTTCGTTGCCGAAGTCATGGCGGAGAGAAGGGGCCCGGACCCAATTTTACCGGGAACCGAAAGATGGTTTCGCGGTGGCTCTTGGCGTTCCTGTCCGCTGAAGGAACTGGCTCCCTGTGCCTGTAATGAGCCACTGCATGCTCCGCTGGGTTTACTGCGCCCGGAGATTTATTGCCCGACGATTGACTTGTTGCACATTTATTTGCGCACGGGGTTATTTATTATTTTCCAGCGTGTCATTAATGGGCTTATTTGGTGAAAACGAAAAGAAGGCGAAGTGGAGTTTTAGCGACCGGATGGTCGCTACCGTTGAGGAGGTGTTTGTTGGAAATATGAGAAGGATAGTTCGGAACAATGGCTTTAGTGAATTTCAAAGTTTAAAGATGCTCGGGTGTTTTGCTCTTGATGGTTCGGCGATGGCTGGTCTAACCTTGGCAAAGGATCTTCACCTTCTCTTGGGGTTTAAATGAAGAAAAGTTTCTTTAAAGTCGTTGTTACATTGTGCTGGTGTCCAATAATAACTAATAATATATTTGGAAGGATTGGCTTTTTTTTTTTTTCTTTTTTGTAATTCGTGCAGAAATTGTTAGACATTTTCGTTTGGCGTTTAATGTCCTAAGCACGCATGAGCAAACAATTACCGTAAAAGTAAATAAGTAACGTTTCAGTTTGAATAATGCATACCACGGATTGAACGAAATTACACGTTCCATACTTTTCGAAATATTTTGACAAGGGCTCTATTCCCGCCTGGCCGTAATGTCAGGCGAATGTTTTGCTTGGCCGATCGATTCATTTGGTCGTGAGTGCACGAAAGTGCCGCTTTGGCTGCTATTACTACAATTGAAGCATTAGCCCAATCATTGCTTTGGCAACACACGTGATTGCCGAAGTATATGTTATTGCGGGAATCGTCGGAAAATACTTGCCTCACTCGTATCATAATAAAAGTAAATCATAATGTATTAAACGTAATCGATAGCGACTATCTTGCCAGTAAGAAATTCTCTTCTCTTTTGCGTAGACACATTTCAGATAAAACTGATAACATTTTTTTTTTTTTTACATTGCAATTGTAGAAGAGTAATCATTATCAAAAACAAAATATATTTTGAACGACGCAAATTATGAAAGTTCGAATATGTTCCAATAAGTCCCTCGTCCGAACGAAACGACCGCACCCTTCCTTAAAAAATCATATCATCCGGAACGAAATGAAATGAAAATGATGTTTTTGAAAATGAATTTAGCAATGTTTATGATTATCCTGGAATCGAACAACAAACAATGAATAATAATACAGTTGAAAGCAGCGGATGATTTGAAAGGGTAAAAAAAAAAAAAAAAAAAAAACTTTTTTTTTTTTTTTTTTTGTTATTTGAAGTAGATTACAAATACTGAAATTGGTGCTATTAAAAAGAGAAAAAAGTGCTTTGAAAAATGGTGGAAATACAAGAGGCACTGGTCCGTCCGAGGCATATGCACGTCCAGGGCGTGTCCATTACGCGTTATTATGCGAACCCTTCTCGACTCTCGACGAGGTTTTATGCCCGATAGAGGGGCGGGGGGTTTGTCCAAGAGGAGAGCTCACGATACGGTAATCATCAAAAAGGCAACGAATTATTTTCATCGATCGCAGTGACGTTATGCGTGCACACGTACGCGTAAGCAAACGCACCCCTAACCACGACCTACGGTCAAAGAGATATACGCCGTTCGAGCCAGAAAACTCAACAGAATGAAAGCCATTCTCTTTCGACGAATCAATGATTTCATACTCGACTTTGCCTTTACTTGGATTAGCAAATTAGGTTTTAAGCGCTTTTTACGTGGAACACGCCGCGTCGTATGTGTCGGCGCAATTACTCGAATGGACTAAGAAATGTCCATTTAATGGTTATTGCACTGTGCTTTCATTTATATCAAGATGTTTCGGTTATAAAAGCGGACGCCGATGATGGGCGCGCCGTTTTTATGTTTTTGCTTCGAAAATGTTTATTATTGTTGTTCAACTATCGTAATTTCTTTTTTCCTTTTTCTTTTTCTTTTTTTTCAAAAAGGATAGTTACGAAACTCAAGGAGCGAATTCGAGATGGGTTATACGACGCTGTAAAAACTATTTTTCATGTTTATAAAATGCTCTTCACGTCGTTTTCCCCGCGCAAAGTGTTCATCAAAATAATTTTTTACTATTACTCCATGTTGTTTTTGGTTCTCACTTTTCACGGTTTCGCAGAAGCTTTTAGTGCTAACGATTTTGTAAAATACATTAAAATTACTTTACTCGAAGTAAAAAAATGCAGAATCTAAATTCGTTCGAAATTGGAATCAGCAGTTATTTAAATACCTTTATAATTGTGAAAAATTTTGAAAAAAAAAAACGTTATCTTAGAAAATAATGGAATTTGCTCGACTGAGTAAGGACAATTGCTGGAATTGGTTGTTCCTGAAAGAACAGTGACGCAATAATCGAAATTGCGAGGTAAAAATAGAGTTGTCCCAAAAAATGCATTGAAGGCATCGTCATCGTCTGGTGACACAGACGAAGGGACAAAATGTTGTCAGAATAAAAGAACTCGTGAGGTACGCACCAGTGGATATACTCACGTACTCGTTTTGTCTCTGTGTGCGACACGTCAAGTACACGCTCGCACACGACAGCGCGGTCTTTCGTACACTGTCAAAGTTACGTGTACGCAGCGAGGAGGGAAAAAGGGGAGAGGCAACAACGAAGGAACGCGAGCGGGACAGAGACAGAGGGCTCGAGGAATTCACATACGAAAGAACCGATCCACGAGGAGAAGGTAAGGACCCGTGCACAATGCGTGCTTCGTGAAATAAATGAGCCTGGTTATAGAGCTGCGCCGAGGGAAATAGGCCTCTTGACGGGGACGAAGATTATCGACGAGAGAGAAAAACCAAATGGGGTTGGGGCCATCAAGAATTTAGGGTAGGTTAAGACACTCGTCGACGCTCTGCCCACGTTTTCGACGTAACGACAATCCATTGATTTCTTCGTCGAGGCTTATTTGGGGAAGCCTACCCGCATTTCTTTTATTTTTCCTTTTTTTTTTTTTTTTTTTTT
>JABFQA010000490.1:0-19593 GCA_022817065.1 Probaryconus sp. ZL-2020 | reverse complement strand
AATTAAGACTATATAGAAATATTAGTCTTAATATATATATATTAAATCTTGGACTTTGTGAATGTATAAATATATAAAATAGTTATTAATTATAAGTTAAACAATTAAAACATTATAAATTTATGTGATCGATTAATTTATCGACAAATTTAAAAAATGGAAAAAAGTTGAGACAAAAAAATGGCCATTTGAAATAAAAAATTTTAAATAACATATTTTCTAAGTGTTAAATGTCCTAATTTTTTATTTCAACTGAAAGATCTTTTTATCTCTGAACATTTTTCATTTTTAAAATTTTTCAATGAATGTCAGACACATAAACTTAAACATTATTAATTATTGTCAGTTAATAATTGTAAATTATACAGTATTATGCAATGATACAATTATACCAAAATTAGTTTTTTCTTTCTAAATATAAATAAAATTATAGGATCTATATTTAAATTTTTGTTTTCAGATTCTTGATACGCATCGCATTCATTCACATTTTAATTAAATATTTATTAAACAGATGGCGACAGCTCTCTGTGTAATTTCTCTAACAGTTCATAACCTATCTATGAATTACTAAAATTAAGTGGTTGAGAGGATCTCTAAAAAGTCGAGGCTTTCTCAAAATTCTGAATTTTTCTCAAAATTCTGAATTGTGCATCTGTGTTTATATTTATTGTGTTTTTGATTACGAGAAAATAAGAGTAAGTTTTATTTAATATATTATTGAATGGTATGTGTTCTTTTCTACATAAATTTCTTGATAGTGTATTTAAAGATGTAAATAAAAAAATCCTAACCACACTTTTTTTTATTAGAAACTGAAAAATAATAACTTTCCTAAATTAAATTTTAATAAATAAATTTATTTCTTAAAATGTAAAATAAATTTTTTGACATTTTTTTATGAACTTGCTGAAGAAAAATAAGTCAAAATGAGTCAAATTTTCAATCATAAATTTTCAGTCCTCGTTTTTTATTAATCAATTCATTATTTTTCTTTAGCAAGTTCAGAAAAAAATGTAACCAGATTTATTTTACATTTTGTGAACAAAATTTATTAAAATTTAATTCAGAAAAGTTATTATTCTGTTTTTAATAAAAAGAAAAGTGAGGTTAGGATTCTCTGATGTACATCCTTAACGTTAATGTGAATTAAATTAAGTTGATATCAATTTTATATTAATTTATGTAGAAAATGAAAAATATTTTTAAAAAATGTACATTAGACAATTAAGATAAACTTATCCCAGCAAATGATCGATAACTAATTTGTAACAAAATTTTTTTTAATAGAAACAATTGCTCAAAATTTGCTCTACAACCATAATCGTTAAAGAATTTTAAATACTTTAGTATTATACATGACAAATAGTTAGTATAACTACATAAATTAAATATTTCGAAAAATAAATAATCACAAATTGAGAAATTTCGGTAAAGTTAAGGTGTCATAAACTGGGACGTTTATAATAGAATATAGATAAAATAGGTTAAAAATTCTTTCAATTTAAATCTTTCTAAGTTTCATCTTTATTCGTGTCAATGTGCTGTTGGGATTTCTTAACATGAAATTTGAAACACTAACAAATCATGTTTCACATGTAGTTTAACTCTTTCACTGGAAATGTAACATATACGATATATTTAAATAAATTATAAATTTAACTTTTCATATCAAAATATGTTCTATTTTACAATATTACATAAAAATTAGATTCATATAAATATTTGTCATGTTTTCTTAGGTATAATTTAATATAATTTTCTCAATTTAATAACAATTTAAAATAATTGTGATTAAATTTCTTTTGTACACGCCACTGAAAGGGTTAAGGAGAATGGAAAATACTTTTACAAAAATTTTCCATAAAGGATTCTCAAAAGTAATCTTCAATATCGAGATTTAAAGATTTTTTGAGCATTAAAAAATATATTTTTCATAGATTATTTAAAAAAATTATTTCTAAAGATTAATTGAAAAGATCATTTTGTGTTAAATATTCTTTGAAAATTACTTTAAAAATTCTTAGCGAAGATTTTTTTTATTTAAATATTGATTAAGATGAAAATTTTATTTGAGTTTCTATTATGCTGTTTCGGAAATTAGAAAATAAATGCAATAGAATTATGATGGTACCAAAGTTGTCAGGAGATTCATCAGCATGAGATTAAAAAAAATGAGTTCACAATTAATTTAAATATTGAGAAAACAATTATTCAATACAATCTTTTGTTTTCTTAATTTTTAAATGAATGACATACAAATACATTTTTTAAATCTCTTGTTGTCGAATTTCCTGCCAACTTCACCATCATTATAGGAGTTTTTTCAAAACATCAATTATATTGTAGATTATTTTATAGGATTTAACATGTAGCCTAATCTACATAAACTCACTTGACATGTAGCCTAATTTATATAAATTCACTTAATTCTATATTCTTAATCGTGAAATTAGAATTGAAAAGTATTAATTTGTTTGTTAACTGCAGTTTATTGAAAATGGTGTTAAATTTAATGGCAAATTCTTTTGCTCAAACCTACTCAACACCAAGTCAAAGAAGTTCGATAGTTCCACAGTAGAACATATGTTCTATTGCAGAAACTGGTTCAGTTACTTTAAGTTTTAGTAAATTTCTGGTAAATTATGTAACACGGGGTTAAGTAGGTCTGAGCAAAAGTTATTGTAAATCGTTTTGAATCATAATCTATTTTATCTAATATCTATTATATTTATTTTTCTGTTATTGAGTTAGAGATGTACGCAAGTTCCTTAACACCATAAGAGCCTTTTTTTCGAAAATTTGTTCACTATTGGCCTTGACATGTTACTCATATTTGGACTTTCCATGCTTGAATTTATACTTGGGTGTATTCAGATGTCGATAACATGTCGAGCGCACCGATGAACAAATTTTTGAGAATAGGACTTAACACTAGAAGTACGGTTGGGTCATTTTGACCAAAACGTACAATTTTTTTCCCCTTTTTACATATTTTTTTAATTTATTATTTAATATTAACTTATTGTATTGTATATATAGTTCAGATATTTAATTATCATGAAAATAAAGTAATACAATGAAGTTATAACAATTTATGAAGAAAAGTTGGAAAACAATAAGGTAATTTTTACTCCTAACTTCTAGTGTTAAAGTTTATTAATATGTATTCATATACCCTGTCAACTACGATCCTTGCAAACTTACCGCAGCGGTACCGCAATTTTAAAATTGCCGCATATTTTAAAATGCAGTATCCCTGCGGTACGTTTGCAAGGGTCGTGGTGGACTGGGTATACACTGAAAAAAATATTTAAAAAATCAAGTAGAAATATAGGGGAGAGTACTCCACGATGAGCCACGAAAATGAGCATATCCATATTGTAATACTTAGTAGATGCGTTAAGTTTTGTGGCTCAACGTAAAGTACTCTCCCCTACTTGTTTCAAGTAAAATATATTTAATTAAAATGTAATATACTTGAATACTTGAATCAAGTATATTTACACTTGATTTTTTAAATATTTTTTTCAGTGTATTATTATTCTGAACTTTATGTGTTATGGAATTTGGCATACCCTGTATACATCTTACTGGATTATATTTATGCAATTCATCCGACATGTCATAAAAAAATGTATCTTCATATATTTTTTTTCTTTTACAGGTAATCTTGGACATTTTGTACATTGCTACAAAATTATTTGGTCAGAAAATTTTCGTTTTGCTCTTGTCTGACCTCTTATTAAAAATTGCTCCAAAATCTACGATTTTGTTGACTGAGGGCATTAAAAAATTGCTCCAAAATCTTTACGATTTTGTTGTCGAAGAGCTTTAAAAAATTGTCCAATTTAACATTGGACTATTTATTGGCATAATAAATTCTACACCTTTGGGCTACTGTGTGTTAAAATTTTGATTAAATTAGTGTGATAAATCTAATAAAACTGTGATATTCTGTATATGTATAGAAATTTGTTATCAAAAATATATACTTATTAATTATTTGTTAGTGTTATTTATTTTCTCAATTTTACGTGTTCTTATTGAATCCTTTATATTTAGCAACAATTACTGTATATTTTATTATTTGTGGAATATACCTAAAAACAAATTTGTTTGATTATCTTAGTATCAATTATTTATACAATGGATTTTCATATTTATGAATTATATGATGAAGATATAAATGTAATTCTAAATAATGAACAATTAGAACAAATACATATAGCGAGATTCAATACTATAGTTCAAGAAAGAACTAAAAATAATTATAAGCCTGCATCAGCACGTTTATGGATGAACCCTTCTTGTATTACTCCATTATCTACAGATTTAGATCATATACAAATTATATATTTCGGGGGTCATTTCGTTTGTTGCTACTATGACACTGAAAACATCTTTATTTATGATTCGCTAAATTATGGTTATCTTACCAAAGAAATAGAAATTTCTTTAAAACATTTATTTCCTAATTATGATTTACATAGAGTTCAATTTCCAAAGGTTCAACAACAACCTAATTACATCGACTGTGGTGTATTTGCAATAGCTTTTGCAGTTTCATTATTGTTTGGTATTAAGCCAGATACAGTTCATTATGATCACAAGCTTATGCGAAAACATTTATTAGAAATGTTCTTAACATCTAAAATTGAACACTTCCCTCAAGATTCAAAGTTTAAAGTATGCAAAATTTTACCTTTAAACATAGTTTTGCAACGGCGATGTAATAAGTTTGCACAACGTTCCAAAAGATCTTTTGAAAAAAAAAATAATCGGCATAAATCTAGTAATGAAAATAATAAGGTTTATACAAATTTGCAGGAAAAAAATTATTTGGAATTGCTCAATTATGAAAAAGAATTTCCTCCTATATCGCCACGAATCAACAATATTTCTACTGCACAAAAGAAAATAAAAAAAATTTCTAACAATATTCAAAATGAACAACCTTACGAAGATGAAATACTTACTGATAAAACAGTAACTCGTAAAAACATGTTTGTTCCTATTAAAAATGCCAAAATTAATGCAATAAATATTACTCCAAAAAAAGATATTGAACTAAAATCAGAAAAGAGAAAGTTTAACTTGATGAATGAAAAAGATAATTCATTTAATACACCTACTAAAATATTAAAAACTAAAGAAATTAAAAATAATTATAATTTAAAAGATAAAAGCAATATTTGCAGTGTCAATAATACTGATTTACAAGTAACTAAACTTTCTGAATTCATCAAGAATAAAAACGAAACTACTACAATTGAAAATAATGAGAAAACTTATACACATTGTGGTATCAATGAAACTAAAGATGAACAAGTCAATAATAAAGTTTTCGAAAATGATAAAATAACTCATCCTGAAAAAGAAATTGTTTTAATCAATGACAGTAATTCTAATCCCGAAACAATGTTTATTGAATCGTTGCAACATATTGAAAACTATTCACCTTTGACCGTTCAAAATTTAAAGCAATTGTTATTAATAAATAATTTAAAAGAAATAATTAATGGAGGGATTGTAAGAGATTTTCATGTGGATGAATTTAATCGTATTTTAAATGAGTGTTCTAATTATAAACCACGTGGTTTTTATAGAATTCAGAAACCTTGGACTATTAAACCTTTGCAATGTAATCAGAAACATATTGAAATTTTACATAGCTGTTTCGATGTGGCGACAAATAGTGGAGGACATTGGGTTTGCTTTTATTATGACGGAACTGATTTATTTATATATGATTCCATGAATTATAAATGTTTACACCCACACCATAAAATATTTTTACAACATTTGCTTCCATTTGTCAATTTTGAAAAAGAAAACATTGTGAAATTTCCAGATGTTCAGAATCAGCAAAATAACAAAGATTGTGGAATATATGCAATAGCATTTGCAGTGTCCTTATTTTTTAATAATGCCCCAGAAAATATACAATATAATTCATCATTATTACGACCACATCTACATAAAATATTGCTTAATAATCGTTTAGAACATTTTCCGTTTATTGAAAGACAACATATAGCTGAAACCAATACATGGAATGAGATGCAAGGAAGAGGAATTAAACGTAAACTAGAAGATATGAATGCAATTTCAGGACTGCAAGAAGTTAAAAAATGTAGGACGATTAGTACAGTAGAGGATGAAAAAGATGATTCTAAGGTGAATGAGCATTTAAATAGTCCTTGCAAAACAAACATAATCAAAAACAGTACCAATAAGCATTCAAGATACTATGAAGAACATCGTGATGATATTTTAGAGCGCAAAAAGAACAAATATCACAAAACAAATAAATCTAAAAAAATAACAGAAACAGATAATGCAAATGAATCACCTGACACCGATTCCATTAAATTAAAGAAATCGAGCGAAGAATATATTCAAGAAATATCTAATGTACTTGAAGAAAAGTCCGCAGAAAAAAAGAGATTAGAAGCTGAATTTATAACAAAGTGGTGTCTTCATACTAGGCAAAATTATGTAAATAACATGAAGAAAGTTTTTAAATTGATGAAAAAAAGATTCGAAGTTTCATTGTCAAGCTTTGAAGAAGTTTCTGATGACTTGAGTAGCGACGAAGCCATTAATGCTATTTGTGGTGTATCATTGCATTTGCCATCTTCAGAATCATTTTTTTATGAATCAACCTATGATACAAATGAACCAATTATGATGAACAGCGAAGGTAGAAGTACAAATGTTTTACCATTAATACCATCTAAATCAAAAACATTGTACTGGCATTGTTCTTCCATTTGTAAATTAAATAATGAACAAGTATTAGATGATTTAAAGAAAATGTACACAGAACTCATGAATTGTACTTTGTATAAAGCTTATAAGTATTTCAGGAACTTTGTTTCATGTACAAATAACACTAATTCTCTAAAATTTGGACATTCAATAGCATGTTATACAGATTATAATTCTTGTTCATCAACGATGTTATGTGTTGAAATTCTGTCTCCACATTTTCCTGAAATTAGAAATGTAAAACGATTGATTTACAAATTTTTAAAAATTCAACGTCAATTACGAGAAGTAGATTTAGCGCTGAATAATATTGATATTTTTAAATTGAAAGAAATAAGCAGATATAATAAAGATAAACATTTTTCACTAAATGACATTGATTCTAAAATATTAGTAGATGAAGATGTTATTATTTCTACGTATAATCGTTCATTCAAAGCTTAAAAGAAAAGAACAATAGACACTCCATGTCATCCGTGTATTTCTTGTGAAAAACTTTGCTTTAAAAGAAATGTAACTGATATAACAATTATTGAAAAAGATAAATTTGACGAAGACCAGATTTGGTATAAATTGATGGATTATTATAGTTCTTTGATTGGAATGTCTTTATGTATGTGCAAATATTGTTATGCTAAATTAACTAAGAACGAAATGCCACCTACATGTATTTTAAATAATTTGGATGTTCAACCAGTACCTACTGTCCTACAAGAATTAAACGAATATGAAAAGATTCTAATACAAAGAGCTAAACCTTTTCAAACTGTTCAACGAATGGAAACTGTTTCTAAAAAAAATATGCCTCATAAACATATGGTACCCAAAGTAAAAGGTAGAACGTTTCATTTACCTTTACCTTTGGAGGAAACTCTCAAAAAGGTGTGTCCACCAAATAAACCAATCAATTTAGATCATGAACTGTATATATTGGTTCGCGGAATTCCCAATAAATCTAAAATAGTATGGGAAAATTTTGTAGACTTAAAAAAAGTGTATGATTCATTGCAATGGTTAAAACAGAATAATCCTTTATATTCTGAAATAAATTTACCAAACAATTATAAGGATTTATTAAACGCCGATATAGCTCCTGTTGAATTTCAAGAAGAAATACTTGATAATGAACAAAATAATGAATTAAAAATATTACAAAATGAAATTGATGTTAAGCCTGCATCAGCAGAATTGAATGGAAACTTAATTTCTATACCAGAATTAAATGATAATGAACAAATTCAGATAGCCAAAAACCTTGATGAAAAACGCAATGCAATTTTAACACAAATGTCAGAATCAGATGCTTATTACGAACAATTTACTATTTACCCAATGTATCAAAAGAAAATTAATCAACCTGACACCACTTTATATCAAATGGTAAAAATTCATGATATTCCTTTAGATAATCGAACTAAAGATTTAGATCTTCAATGTTTCCCTGACTTATATCCATATGGTAAAAATGGTCAGAATGAAAATAGAGAAAAACGTTTGACTGCCTATGAATTTATAAAAACCAAATTAATGTCGAAACATTATCAATTTAGAACAAATATTCAGTACTTATTTTATTTATTAAATGATAATAATCGACGACAATTGAATGCAGGAATATATTCTAAATTAAACATTACAAATCCACGTGAAAAATATACCGCATCAACGTATTTGGAAAAACTATCCAAGTTAGAACTAGAATCGAATTTAAATACCATCTTTGGACGCCTACGCAATACAGAACAATTTTGGAGAAGACCTAAAAATGATTTGATGTGCATGCAACGGTATTATGGTCCGCCTACATGGTTTTTTACTCTTAGTCCAAGTGAATATGAATGGACAGAATTATTGATATATTTACGTAAAGTAAATGGACCATCAGCTAAGAAAATGTCTCTAAATGAACTTATTGCTTCCGATCCTGTTTCAACTTCAAGGTTTGTTGAGAATGTTTTTCAAGGAATGCTTGATTTTATATGCTCTCCGGATAATCCCATAGGACCAGTAAAACATTATTTTTATAGAAGAGAATATCAAACTAGAGGTACACAGCACTTCCACTTACTAATATGGATTAAAGATGCTCCAGTAATTGGAAAATCTACAAATGAAGAAATAATTGATTTTATTAATAAATATGTAACTTGTAAAATACCACAAAAAAATACTTCACCTAATCTTTTTCACAATGTTGATAAATTTCAACGTCATCATCATAACGGTTATTGTTTGCGTACAAAAAAAAACAAAGAAAGGTGCTCGAAAAATATGCCGATTCGGGTTTCCAAGACCTGTTACACAAACAACAAAATTAAGAGATGTTGCTTTTTCAATTGCGGAAAGAAAAAAATTAAAATCGAAATCTCGTTTATACGATATTCCAAGACTTGAAGAAGAACAATATATTAATGATTATAACCCTGTCGTTCTAACTGCTTGGAAAGGCAATATGGATATTCAATTTATAGGTGAAAAATCACATTTCCTTGTCAATTATATTAATAAGTATATTGTAAAACATGAAAAAAGTAATGATATCAATACTTTTGACATTATTAATTCAACAAAATCTTTATGTAGTGCTTTGTGGAATTTTGGAATGCGTATGTTAAATCATAGAGAGTGTGGTGCATTGGAAGCAGCTGATACTCTTCTTGGAATATCTTTATATGGTACTGATAAAAACACTACAATTCGATGGCTAGATATCAGAATCATTCGAAACAGAAAATTAAAATCTCTTAATGATATTGAAGCTTTGGATAAAGATTCTACAGATATATTCTGCTCATCATTAATTGACACATATTATCCAACAAGACCTGATATTTTAAATGACGTTAATTTATATGAATTTGCTATGTGGTATGATGTTGTTTCAACAAAACCATGCAGAAGTGAGACAGAATTTTATACACTAGGTAATAAATACTTAAAGAAACGTAAACGTGGATATTTAATCAATCACTATCAGCCTACTGTTCATACACAACCGGAAGAATATTACTTTGCTTTATTACTTTTATTCAAACCCTGGAGAGATACTAATGAACTTAAGAGTGGTTTTAGTACTTATACCGAAGCATTTACGTCAACAAAAGCGCAACTTAAAACTGCAGTTGAATATCATGATTTAATTCAGGATATTCAACAAAAGTTAGAGAATATGAAGCAAGATGTTGAGAAACATATTGAAGAAAAAGAAACTGAAGAGGAAAAACTGTCACATCCAGAAGATTGTGTTCCCATCGAAGCTGCTAACGCTATGCAGGAATTTATAGATGTTGGTAATAAGATTGATAATGAGACGGTTGAAAATATGATTCCAAAATTGAATTCAGATCAAAAACGAGTGTTTGATAGAGTAACAAGAGCATTAACTTCTCCAAATGATATTTTACGTCTTTACGTAAGTGGAGAAGGTGGAACAGGAAAAAGTTTTTTAATTAAAACTGTTAGATGTTGGATAAAACAAATTTTACAAAAAGATACTGCTGTTACCGCACCAACCGGAATAGCTGCTTTCAATATTGATGGTTTAACTATACACAGATTATTTCAGTTACCAGTTGAACATGGCACACTGCTAAATATTCATCATTATCTGATCCAGTTTTAAAATTAATTAGAGAACAATTACAAAATGTATCTTTAATAATAATTGATGAAGTATCTATGATATCAAACGTTACTTTAATGTACATACATTTGCGATTAGTGGAACTATTTAATACCGAGGATGACCATAACGGTTGGTTTGGAAAGAAACACGTTCTACTATTTGGTGATTTACTGCAACTTCCTCCAGTACATGAAGAACCTCCTTTTGTAAATCTTACAAAATTAAAAATAGAAAAATATATAGGTTCATTAGGTACTTTTGAAATTTGGTCACTATTTTCATATGATGAATTAAATATAAATATGCGACAACAGGGAGATCATGTATATCGTGATATGCTATCAAAAATTCGTATAGGAGTTATTACTGAATCAAATGTTCTTAAATTACAATCAAGACTTGTTCGAATGGAAGGTTCAAATTGTGAAGACAAATTGAAAAGTCTTTGTGATTATATTGATGCATTACCTACTGATGCAGTTTGTCTGTTTCCTACATGTGCTCAGTGTGACATTCTTAATTCTGCTATGTTATCACGTATATCTTCTGATGAAATTCATTTAGTTGCTAAAGATATAGCAGATTGTTCGAAATATTTACAGAAAAAAGCATTACAATTATTACAAAAACATGAAGAAGATACTTCTGGAATTGCTGGACTAGCTGCAGATATTGTAGTTAAAATGGGAGCAAAAATTATGGTACGAAGAAATATAGATATAACTTTAGGTCTTGTTAATGGCACGCTTGGCACTATTATCGATGTTAAACGAAGTATAGATAATAATGATTTTATTGAAGAGATACAAATTTTACTGTCTAATGAAAATAAGTATTGGCTGAAGCGTTGTCAGGTGAAATTTGAAATTATGAACAATGCGTATATTATTCGGGAACAGTTCCCAATCAGTCTTAGCTATGGTATGACAATTCATAAAAGTCAAGGGTTGAGCTTAAAAAATGCAGTTATTGATGTCGGAAATTCTATATTCAGTTGTGGACAGACATATGTAGCTATGTCTAGAGTTACTAGTCTTGCAGGTTTACATTTAATAAACTTCGATCCTAGTTCCATAAAAGCAAATGATTTAGCTATAATAGAATATAATCGACTACGGCAAACATATAGACCTGACTTAAAGTGTATTGAAAAGACAAAAAAGAATAATATGCGCAAAATAGAAGACATTCAATGGATGTTTTCAAAAAGATTTTTAGACTGCCAATTACCTTTAAATAATGAAAGATTGCAAACTTCTTCTTGGAAGCTATGTGGTATTTTTAATCGTGATGGCGTATCATGCTACGCAATTGCTGTTGTACAATGTATTTTTCATTCTAAATTATTACGAGAAAAAATATTTGCTTTAGAAAACGATCATATTATAAAAGATGTCATTACACAATACAATGCAGGGGATGCTAATATTGACATTTATAAAGTACGACAGTTTGTAAATGAAAAGTATACTCAGACTGAACAGCAAGATGCTGTAGAATTTCTATTAGATTTCATAAATAATATTGAAAATTTACAAAATCTTGTGCAGATACATTTTCGTATAATTCAACAATGCCGTACGTGTAAATATGTTTCTGTTAATAATAATGATGTGAATAACATTTTACTATGTTCAGTGCCAACTAATCGACAAATAACATATAATCTTGAAGATATAATAAAATGGAACTTTTCTAAATGGGGTACTATAGACAGATCTTGTCCAAACTGTTCAAGTAAATGTATGGAGGAAAAAACTGACATTAAGCAAACTGGTAGAATCATTATTGTTAGTTTAAAATTGTTTGAATTCGAAAATAATATTTGCAAAAAAATTAATGATCTGAAAATAAAATCTGTACCAAACACAAAATTAAAAATAAATGAAAGTACTTATAAAGTTATTAGTTCTATTTATCATCATGGAAATAACATACAAAATGGACATTATACTGCCATTGTTAAAAAAAGTAAATAAGGATGGTTTCTTAATAACGATGCAAATGTTCAAAATACTACATGGCCTAGAAATTCTAAAAATTCATATGTTTTTATATTAGAAAAATTATAAACATGAACATTGCAACATTGGTACTACACACTGAACTATAAGTATACTGGAACGATAACTTGCCGCATGTGCCAATAGAACCGAGTGATTCGAGAGAGATGGCTCTCAAGGGTCATTCTTATCCTTTTCGCCATACTTTGCGCATGATCAATACGGCGTGTACAATCTCTGCAATAAGTTAGTTGAATCTGAAAAATCTATCCTGCGTATTTGTCATATTATTATTTATATATTTATAATTATTTATAATCGGAAGTTGAATGGTTTTAATAGAGCAAATCTCACTGGGACCACTAATTAAAAATGGTTAAAAATTGTTGTGTGTTGAAATGTTCATCTGTTTGGAATCCTTACTCAGACATTTCGTTATTTAGGTAAATATAACCTATACATTTATTTTATATTTATATATACATTTTATAAAATATTTACCTCGACGAAAAATAATAACTACATGGTTGTATTAATGTATGTATTGATTATTTTTTATAAAGCTTTCCATGGAAAAATGAAAAAATTATGGAAAAATGGTTAGAAGTTACACCAACTCAATGCAAAATTAATTCAAATACACGAATTTGTCATTTACATTTTGATGAGTTAAGTTTTGATCAAAAGTTTGGAAAAAGAATATTAAAAAAAATGCTGTTCCAAAAATATTTCCTGTTAAGAAAATTGCGACACATGTAAGTTTAATGTTTATTGTATATAATATAAAACAATATTATTTCTTTTTTTAAAACAATATTTTAAAAGTAAATAAATAAATAAATAAATATATATGTATATATTGTTTATTAACTATGTACCCACAAAGAAATATTGTACGTGATTTCAATTTTACGTAATTGCAAGGTAACTGCAAGGTAAAGAGATGATTTTTTTTAATTTCTCTGTAAAATAATTATATATTTTCGAATAACATAAAACTAATTTATGTAGCTTAAATAATTTTGTTATTAAATCAAATTAAACAGATGTTACAAAATAAGATATATATATATATATTTTAAATGTTTTGCTTTCAGTTATCAAATAGTAGTTCATCTTCCGATGTCATTACGCAAGGGAATGGAACTGTAACAGAATGTAACATAAAAACACAATTTGAAGAGAAAAAAGAATTTGAGACGCAAGATATAAAAATGTATAAAGTAAATTTGACTGATATCTCAAACTCTCCAAAGAAGATAGAGGTAATACCATAACTAATTAACTGTATAAAAAATAATATTTGTTACGGTTTATCATAAATTACACTAACACATTACAACAGCACAACGGCACTTGTTACAACAAAATTAACAAATTAATTTAATATTAAACTGCTATATTTTAATATTTACTATTTTTTTCTTAAAATGTTGAATATAATTTTTATTTCTTACTCATTTATATAGATGAAAACAGTTGGGACTGAAGTATCTCCAAAGTGTTTACAGCCAAGCAAAACAGAAACTGCTCTTCGACAAAAAGTTAAAGTTCTTCAAACTACATTGCGAAGAAAGGAACAGAAATTAACAACAGTTACAAATTTGCTTCAAGAGTTGAAGAAATCAGGTAATAATACTGATGCATTAGAAGAAATTTTAATTTCAAAATTTTCTGATTTTGACTTGGAATTATTTAAAAATGTAACAAAAAATCAGAGCTCTTCAAAGTACAATTATACTTATTCTCAAAGAATGAAAGAGTTTGCGTCAACATTGTACTTTTATTCTCCAAAGGGTTATAATTTTGTACGTTCCAAATTGATCAGTCTTCCATGTGAATCTACTCTTCGCAAATGGGTCAGTGAATATAGTTGTAAACCAGGCTTTTTACCTCATGTTTTTGATTTTTTGAAAAATGAACGTTTAAAATGTAATTATATTACAGACGTAGCATTAATATTTGACAGTATGTCTATTCGATCGCAAATTACAGTTGACAGCAAAGAAAATTGTTTTGCTGGTTACGTTGATTACGGCGAAGAAGCTAGCCAATTAAATTTAATTTATGATCCTACTGAGGTAGCTAAAGAAATGATCGCATTTCAAATTGTCTCTTTAACAAACAAATTCAAAATTCCTATAGCTCATTTCTTTGTAAAGAGTATAAATGCTATAAACCAAAGCATTATTATATCAACTGCTATAAAAAAACTTTGGAATGTAGGAATCATTGTTAGATGCATTACGTGTGATGGAACAAAAAATAACTTCTCTACTATGACATTATTGGGTTGCAATTTTTCTATTGAAAACTTAAAAACTCATTTTCAACATGTTGACAATCATTCTAAAATATACGTTATTATGGATCCCTGTCATATGCTCAAACTTTGTCGAAATGCATTTTTTGACAAAAATATAACATCATCTTCTGGTATTATATCAAGTAATTATGTTAAAAAATTACAAGAGATTCAGGATGTCGAAAATTTCAAATTTGCTAATCGTCTGTCGAATGTTCATATAAATTATAATAATAAAAAAATGAAAGTGTCATTGGCAGCACAAGTTATAAGCAGTAGCGTTGCAGATGCAATTGACTATTTAAGAGTGTCTGGTAATTCATCTTTTGAAGGTAGTGAAGCAACGACGGAATTTATACGAATGTTCGATAGGCTGTTTGATCTCATGAATAGTCGAAATGCATATGGAACAGGATACAAATCTCCTCTTTCTTTGTCTAATTTTAATTATTGGAATCAAGTTTTTGAAGACTCAAAAAATTATATCCAACAATTACAGTTAGATGGTAAAAAATTGATTAAACACGACAGAAAGTTTGCTCTAGGATTTTTAATTGATATCAACAGTTTTAAAAATTTAGCACTAGACTTGTTAAATAAAATTGATAATCCGTTAAGATATTTACTAACGTATAAGTGTTCTCAAGATCATATTGAGCTATACTTCTGTTGTCTGAGATCTAAGGGAGGATGGAATAACAATCCGACTGTTATGCAAATCCTTTGGTCAGTACGACGCCTGTTATATCATAATTCTGTAAAGCCTAGCATAAATGCCAATTGTTTATCAGAAAATTTTGAAATGTCATCTATATTCGAATTTCAAGAGGAAAAAAGACGTCTTGCATTTCCAATGAAAATGAAAAATCAGACAAATGATAAACAAGAATTCAAAAATCAGACAAACGATGAACAAGAACTCAAAGTTCTTCTTGACTCGCTGGATAATTTTGAATTATCAAATTACCAAGAAAACATTTTATTTTATATTGCTGGAAATATTGTCAAAAATTTTCTTTCTAAAAGTAAATGTATTTATTGCAACGAAATCGTTACTACAACATCCAGTAATAATGACCATACCTATAGTGCGGTAGATTTCCAGCAATATACTGGATTTCTGAAATTTGTTAATCGTGGGAACTTAGTTGTTCCGTCGAACGGTGTATATGAAATTGTTAGGTACAGTGAAAAATATTTTCAAATGGAAATAAAAACAGGTTTCAATGGAAATATTAACTTTCAACGAAGGGTACAATCTTTAACCGTGCAACATTTTTTGCCTTCATTAAAATCATTGTTTAAATTTGACCATCCAATAGTAGAAACAAGTAACCAATGCGAAGAATTGCACGAAATAAAAATTATAAAGTTTATAGCTTCAAAGTATACTACAATTCGACTTAATGCTCTTAGTAAGCAACGAACCCTTAATTATTTAGGAAATAAATCAACATTGAGACAAAAATTAACTAAGACTGTCTTATTTTATAATGTATAAAGACGCAAAACTTTCTTGTAATCAAGGGTAGGCAAATATTTTTTATTACTTATCTACAATTACATTTTTAAATCCATTTATTTTCCACTTTCTAAATAATTTATGAATAATTATTTATTAACTGTCTAAAACTATAGTGAGAAGATTTTAAAATGTAATTGAAAGAAAGTAATTAAAAGTATTAACTACATTTTGAATGTAACATTATGGGAAAAAGTATTAATCTATTATTTTAAAAAACTACTATTATAATGTAATTTGACATCTATATTATACAATCACATCTCTAGTGACATTAAAAATGTACAATTGTAATACATTGTAATAGAAATTTAATTGTAATAGCATGTATTATAACTTCAGTTGCTTAATGAGTGCGCTTGAATATTTCTATAATTTATTTCTAGAAATTATTGTCATATGTATGGTATTAATAGAAATATTTTATTCTTATAGCGTTCCTTGTAGTTTCTTTTCTATCTGCCTGTTATATATTTTTATTTTATTTTGCATGTTGCATTATTTTTTCATTTGTTAAGATAACAAATAATTTATAATTATTAAGGTAAGCTTTATGTGTTTATTATTATTTTATATTTAACAATAACGTATAATAATTTTACAATTATGAAACTTATCTAATAACTTCTTTTCTTTTTTAGTTCCACGTAAATAAAATTTGCGTGTCACGAATGAAAGCAATGGTGAATGCAGAAGCCGAAAACTTTAACAGAAAGCTTGACATTTTATGTGCAATCAACTATAGGGTTAATGAAATATAAATATAAGATCTGTATTATTCTTATTTGTAATAATTTATAATAACGATTTTTTTTTGAAAAATAAACATTTTTTCATTCATTTGAGTTTATTATGTAAAACCTTTTGTAATAACTGTAGTGTACTTTATGTTTAAACTTCACTTATTTAAAAAAAATATTTATTGCCAAATGTTAAAAAAAGTATTTTGCATAAATATTTAATATATCTAATAACAAATTCGAAGAAAAATTGTCTCTTCATACGGAACATATTAAAATAATGCAGAAATTATGAAATCATTTAGCGCAAATGATTTTTGTTGAGGAATTGAACAATTCGTAAATAATTATACATAAAATAAATAAATAAATAATACATAAATAAGAATAAAATTAAAATAAATAACACATAATTTATACATAAAATAATTATTCTTACAAATTGTACATCATTTTACAATCAAATTTTACAACTTTATTTTACATAATGTAAGTGTTTCAAGAATTGACCCAGTAATTGATAGGAAAAAAATTTATTATTTATTAATTTATTCCTTTAATTATTTTTTATTTACTCATTTGTCATTTATTAAATTATCTATACAGACCGCCAATAAGCTATCAAGTCACAATGTCGACATTTTAAAAACTTTCTATATTGACTGTCCCGGGCATGCGCATAAGTTAAGAAAAAGATAGAGATGACCCTTGTGAGCTATCTCTCCCGGATCAGGCTAACTTCTTCTTCTTCTTCTTCTTCTTCTTTTTATTGGTCCGAGTCTTTTCAGTCTCAATATGACCATCAGCAGGTTTCACTTTTATGTATTTCATGTTATTTACCGCCATCTGGCGGATTTTTTCTAATGTCAATTTCGGGGGTTTAAGTGTGTGTCGTGACGGTTGTTTAACCATCTGTAGCTTAAACAGAACATAGTTCTGTGGGTAAGGGGATTGGGAAAGGGAAACGGGGACATGTGGAGGGCAAAGGGGAGAAGCTACAGATGGCGCGAGTCATGGCTCGACTTTTTAGGGAACCAGCCCGCATTTGCTAATTGAGAGAGGAAAACCATGAAAAACCTCTTTCAAGCTGGCCGGCCTGGGAATCGAACCCAAGCCTCCCGAGTGAAAGACTGGAGCGTTACCCACTCCACCGACTTTCTCGGTTCATTTGAGAATCAATAAACACAAAAAAAAATGTGTTACAAAATCGACAAGAGAACTGTTTTTATTTATGACTTCCTTTATTTTGGCATTGATAGATTCCAATCGGTTATTTGTATAATTATGTAAGTTCCCATTTGTCATGTTTCCTTTTGTCCATTCATGTCGATTGATATGCCAATTTGTATTAAAATAGCTAGTAACAGCACTTGGAAGATCCCTGCTTAGCTTTGAATACCATTGCTGATAATCATGGTTGGAAGTGCTGTAAGTCAGTTTCTGTAAAATGTCTAGAGCAGTATCTTTTTCAGAATTCAAAATGTTCATTTTTTGAACAGAAACCTCACGACCAAAGGTTTGCAGAGTGTGAAATAGACACAAATACAAGGAAATATCTTTAAAACTTTCTTTGAGTACACCTCTTAGTGTTTGGTCCTTGTCTGTCATAAAACAGCGAATTTTGGTGGACGATTGAGCATTGTCTTTTTTAAATTGAGCGATATTCCACGAATATACTGATTTAGTTTCTGATGCTAATAAAGCAATGCCGACTATTTCGCTGTATCCATTCGAATCTTCGACAAGAAATATTAATACAACAAAATTGGTGTTGATAAGCTTATAAGTACCATCAATGAAGACGATTTCGGGCCAATAACTAAGACAGTTTCTCATTCTTTGTGTCGAGAAGAACAATGCTTTAAATAAACCCTTATCATGCAGAACATGATCAGTTGCACCTGAAATTTTAAACAAGTGATATTAGATTGTGAAGTAACAATATATAATTATTTTTAATATTTTTTTTTATTTTTCAATTTAAATTTTTAATTGTAAAAAGCAATGAATTAGATGAATAAATTAAAGTTCAGATCTTGCGAATTAATTTTTTTAATGTGCTATAGAAGTTAAAACCTTCAAAAGTCTCGACAAGATAGATAGAACGATTCAGAAATAGGTGGAGTGAAAAGAGAAAGATTTTTGGTCCTAATCAGTTAAGGTGGTTCTTGCGAAATTCGAAAATGAACAGATTCTTTTTAAATTTTGATCAGTGAAAATAAGCATTATAATACACCAGTCAGCAAAATTTCAGAACGATTGACCATCTGTAAGCCGAAATATTGAATTTCTAAAATTCATAAATAACATTATGTCTTATGGAGTGAGCTCCTGGACGCAGTTATTTCATGATAACAAAAAAAGTTATGAACAGATGTTTATGAAAAATTGATATATTGTAGTTTTAACCATACAACAAAATATATTAAAGATGAAATATATTGACCACATAATTTTTAAATAAAATCAATAAATAAATATTCGATACAACGGAAAGATGTCATTTGATAAGTTAAGAAGCTTTAAAAGTTCTACAAATCTATCATGTTTTTCATAAATAATCCAGTAAATTTTGATTAATAACAGCTAATAATTAATAAATAATTGCTAATTATAAAAATTTC
>JABFQA010000489.1:0-19600 GCA_022817065.1 Probaryconus sp. ZL-2020 | reverse complement strand
TTGTCAAACACAACTTACAGAATATGTTACATAAAATTAAGTTCTTTTTTTTAGAATATTCTCCCAATAATAATGAAGAGCACCACGTCGCCCTTTTTTTGAATTTCATTTTATTAACAATTTAAAAACAAAAGACACTAAAAGAGTGAGAGAGATAGATGAATCGAGTGACGAATCACCTTAAGAGCATGTCCAAGTTCTAGAGTCACGGACTAGTGTCTTTTTGATTTATATTCTTAAAAAAACTTAATATTAAAAAAAGCCAAAGTAAAGCGATTTTTGGAATATGGGAGAATGTATTGGAGTTGATAAACATAATTTTTAATGAAAATTATGTATCAATTCATTGAACGAAATTTTGAAGTGCAGAAAAATTTTGAACAAGAAATTGAGGAAAAATTTACAAAGAAAAGTATTGTTCTTAATTGAAATATATTTTCCCTAAGAGTAAAAATCAATTTACTTTGGCTTCTCGTAATAATAAAGTTTTTTAAGATTATAAATTAAGAAGACACTAGTCCGTGACTCTAGAAATTGGACATGCTCTTAAGGGGATGGCAAAGTTCTGCTGCCACGGAGTTAGTGTCTTTTGTTGTAAAAACTATAGTAAAAATGATTTTATTAAAAAAAATGTTTAACGACGATTCTTTATTCACGGGAGAATGTCAATAAATGTAAATTTGAATATTAAAAAGAAAATTTATCGAGTTAGTTGAAAACTCGTTTTTCTGTCATTCGAAAAACGAGTTTTCAAAACACTGCTTTAAATTGCATCGACATTTCCCAACAACACAGCAACCTTCATTGAACATTTAGATACGTTCATTGAACATAAGGCGGACATTTTTAGGTTCATTAAACCTAAAATGAACATAAAATCAACTTTCCGGCCATTTTGTGTTGTTAGGGGTGTTACGTCCGAAAGCATCCATTGAACATTCTATTTCTGTTTCCTTTATTACTGCAGTAAAAAAGAGACAGAAATAGAATGTTCAATGTCTTTTCCAATGTTTATTTCAATTGCCGTATTCGTTTTCCAACAACCGGTGGAGTTAATAAAGGACGCACTTATGTGACTTAAATTGTCTGTCCTTTATTAACTCCACCAGTTGTTGGAAAACGAATACACTAAATAATAAGCCCCCTGAAGGGTTCAGCAACTCATGCGTTAGCGTTCGACAATTTCAAGAAAAGTCTCCTTAATGTCTGATGAGTCTTATGGCATTTTCGGGCGACGTATTTCCCTATGTAAAAGTATAAAATCACTCCAACTTATGTTCGAGGGAAGCGCTAATTTCACGTCTGGGGTGCTATTCTCTAACTTTTTTTTTTACTTTTTCTATGGCGTAATGAGTATTTCTTTCCTTTTCGTATCGTATCATGTAGAGAGAGAAAGAAATACTCATTACGCCATAGATAAAGTAAAAAAAAAGTTATGTCGTATTCCGAAATGAACATGAGAAAATAATAATAAAGGACAGACAATTCAATTCACATAAGTGCATCCTTTATTATTATTTTCTCATGTTCATTTTGGAATACGACATTAGAGAATAAGGCCCCTGAACATGAATGAAACCGAATACGTGTTCGGGGGAACATGAGTTTGATAATCAGTAAGCGTTATGCGCATGCGCTTTCTGATTAGTGCCAATATGTATTTTTTTGATTTTGTAATTTCTCCAATTTTTCGGTCAGTTGCTGTAGAAAAAATTTTTCGGCAATATTGTACGCGTCCTGTTGATAACCAAAAAAATAAATTTTTGATTTGATTATTGATACTAATCATCAAATTCATGTTCGACGATTCAGTTTCAGGCGGTGTATTAACGTTCCCCCGAACATGTATTCGGTTTGATTCATATTCAGACGGGAAATTAGCGCTTACCCCGAACATAAGTTTGAGTGATTTTATACTTTTACCTAGGGAAAAAGGTCGCCCAAAAACGCCATTACATTTATGAGTTTGACACGAAACTAGGATATTAAATTTGATGGTATATGTCAAAATAAAGAAAATAATTACGATATATAAAAATTTGTAGGTGATTCGTCAAATCAAATGAAATAATGGAAGAAGGAACTTTTATTTCCAGACTTAATGTATTACAAACAGGTAAACATTTTACAGTGTTATTTGTTTTATTTATTTCTGAAATATATTTCTCTGAAGAAGTCTGCAAAAAGTCTGAAAAAATGTCTGAAATCTTTGAAAAGGTGAGAATGATATTGACAATTTACACTTTTTCCGACTTCTTCAGTGAAATTTATTTCTACAAGGGTTATTATTATGGTTATGTTTTGTGATTTATTTATCGTATGATGAAATGACACTTCGTTGCTAGTATTTTGTTAAGGCGTTTTCCGTTTCTAACATTATTTTATAATAATAAAGGACGCACTTATGTGAGTTGAATTGTCTGTCCTATATTATTATAAAATAATGTTAGAAACGGAAAACGCCATTTCATTCTGGACGCATTAGCAGAACGTATGTCCAGGATTTGTTATTGTTTGATGGTCTGCTGAGATCCGAGCCACATCAGCAACAATAACAAAAATACGTCGAAGATCCAAAAACTTCGAACTTTTTTTCAAGTAATATGAAGTAAACGTCTCATAAAGAACGAAACATGTCGCGTAAGTAAAAATTTATTTTCTCTGCATTTTGACTATTATATATAATAATAAAAAAAAATTCAAATAATACTTTTTATTGTAAAAGGTGTTCTTCGAACAAGGACAGTGGACTGTGATGGTAAGAAAAAGGTAAATTGATATTTTCATTTTATTGTTTTCTAATTAAAAAAATTAAAAATGGTAATAATAATACTTTTTGATAATGAAATAATTTTTACAAAATAGGTTTCATTATAAATTTGAAATGAAATATTACGATTCTAAATCGTAATATTTATGTTCATAATTAAGTGAATTACTTTTTTTTTTTGTATACATTTCTTTTCTACTTTATCTATTTTATTTGTTTGGATTTTTTCTTAGATACATTAAGAAATAGTTATAGGACTTAAAATTTCCTTATCTCACGACTCCAATGTCTGGCTTTAATACTGACTCTCAAATTATAAAAAACTCATACAATACTATAAGTGAACATTTAAATAATATGTAACGTTTATTGAATTTTGTCTATAGACGATATAGATTTTTTCAAGAGATTGACAGATTATTTTAGTTGTGATTAATTTTGTTAACCTGCGGGTAATTTTTGTTTTAATTTTGAAATAATTTTGAACAAAAGAAATATTTCTTCTAAATCTCGTGAAATTATTATACGCTGAAGATTTAATGAAACTAACCTTAAATTGAACATATGAAAATTTTAATTTCATTTGTTGCATATAACATACGTAGTTATACATAAATTTAAGAATAGAATCAAAATTATTTTGACGTATCTTAATTTAATATAAACTGTGCAATGTACAAATGTTTATTCAAAACAATAATTGTGATTTTATACAATAATTTCAGTTTTACAGTCAGATGAATTTTATTAAAATCTTATTAATTTGTTAACTGACATGCAACTAGACGTGTTTTTAATGTAATTAAAATTTTTTTATTTTGATATTTTTTACATACAATAATTTTTAGAAAACTGTTATCAGAATGATTATTTTAGGACGAAGGAGGAATAACAAGACGGAGTCTTCCAGCTAAACTACAACACAAGAACTCCCATTCGGCGCATCCAGTAAACATTGCATCTTCTAGTAAACAAGATCACAACATGACAAAACCTCAAATAAATATTAATGATGGGCAGCAGATCTATAAGCCACAAAGAGAGCAAGGACAGATTGCCTTCTCAGAACATAGAAACATACAACCTGAGCAGCAGAGGAATATTATTCCTGAAGAACAGGTGATTATCAATCCTGAGCAACAGAGGAATATTGTCCCCACAGAGCAAAGGAACATTCACTTTGAACAGCAGAGAAATATTTACCTCACAGACCAGCGAAATAATCACCCCGAGCAGCATAGAAACATAGTCTCCATGGAGCAAAGAAATATTGGCGCTAAGCAGCAGAAAAACATTGTCCCCATACAGCAAGAAAATATCCACCCTGAGCAGCAGAGAAACATTGTCCTCAATGAACAACGGAATATCCGCTCTGAACAGCAGAAGAACATTGTCTCCATACAGCAAGGAAATATCCAACCTGAGCAGCAGAGGGAAATTGTCCCCAGAGAACAACTGAATATCCACTCTGAGCAGCAAAGGAACATGGTCTCCATAGGGCAGGGAAATAACCAACCTGAGCAGCAGAGGGAAATCATCTCCAGAGAACAACTGAATATCCACTCTGAGCAGCAGAGGAACATGGTCTCTATAGGGCAGGGAAATAACCAACCTGAGCAGCAGAGGGAAATCTTCTCCAGAGAACAACTGAATATCCACTCTGAGCAACAAAGGAACATAGTCTCCATAGAGCAGGGAAATATCTACCATGAGCATCGAAGAAGCATCGTTCCTACAGAGCAAGGGAACATCTTCCCGGTAGAGCAAAGGAATATCCACTTTCAGCAGCAGAGGAACATCGTCCCCACAGAGCAGGGAAATAACCATCTTGAGCAGCAGAGGAACATTGTCCCCATGGAGCATGGGAATATCTACTATGAGTGTCAGAGAAACATCCTTCCTACAGAGCAGGAAAATATCTATTATGAGCGTCAAAGGAACATCGTTCCCGCAGAGCAGGAAAGGATCCACTCTAAACAGCTAGGTAACATTGGTCCTCCACAACATGTGAAGATCTACCCTGAACAACAAGGGAATATTAATCTTAGAGAGCAGGGGCACATTTTGCCTCGACAAGAGATGAGGATTATTAACCGTGAGCAACAAGGGATCATTTTCCCACTACAGCACGTGAACGAACAATCGGAACCTGCACAGCAGATATTTTTCCATCCTGAACGGCGAGACAACATTCAACATCAGAATCAAGCAAATTTTCCAACATCACAGCAGATGAACATCCTGCCTGGACAGCAAGAGAACATTGCTCCTCTACAACAGATATCCATTCACTTTGGTCAGCAGAATAACACCCCTCCTGAACAATTCAATTTCATTTGGGTACAATTTAACTCGTTACTTCAGCAAGAAAATGAAATTAAAGGAAAATGAAGCTATGTCAGAGATAAGATTTTCAATTATAAACGGGAGGAGCAGAAATTGGTAGAACAACAAGTTCAGATAAAAAGGCGGTTGAATCTTCTACAGCAGTTGAATAAGCCAGCAACGAAGGTATATTTAGCCATATAATAAACCATTTTTTTAAATATTTTATTCAGAATTAAAAAAAATGTTTTTCATAAATATAATTTTTCAATTCAAAATTTTTCAATTCATAATTTCGAACTGCATATTACAGTTAAACCTCGTTAATTCGAACCTCGCTAATTCAAAAACCTCTAGAATTCGAAATTTTGTTCGTTTCCCTTGAGAAAACATCTATATAATTTTACCTCGTTAATTCCAAACCTCTACAATTCGAACAAATCGTTTCTTCCCTTCAGTTTCGAATTAGCGAGGTTTGACTGTATTTTATTTGATAAATAAAAATAACTTAACATTAATCAATTCAGACAAAAAATTTTTCAATTACAATATTTTAATCTTTATTAACCCTTCAATAAGTAATAATTATACAAATATGTACAATTAAAAATCTGAACAGAAAATCATGTTTCAAAGTATTAATTATAATAAATGTTTGAAAATATTATTCAAATTATAATCAGTTTTCATTTTTTAGAAAGAGGAGCGTATTGATAGACGAAAATATGAAAAGAAAATAAGAGATCGAGAGCTACGTCGTGAAAGGAATCATTATGGTGAACAGAGATTTCAGAATATGTATCAAAATGCGCATAACAGGGCTCCAGAAAGAAACTACACTACTCGTCGTGAAAGCAATAGAAATTTCGAACTAAAATAATTAGTAATAAGTATGAAAAATTCAAGTAAAAAGTATTTTTATTAGAATCTATTATTGATAACTGTGGAACTTTAATTGATTAATAATTTTCACTCGTTTTTGTACGTATAATTTATGATTGAATATATGCAATTCCATGATTAGCATTATTTATCTAATAATATCCAAATTAAATTGTATTTCAATCGGATCTTCTTCAATTTCAAGAATACACAAATAAACCACAATAGTAAAAGATTAGAAATGTAAAATATTATTACTAGATACTAATAGAAATGGTCGTGAGCGCATATGCTATCACACTTATGATTGATTTAACATTCGACTCTTTTGCAGTTCAGATCTAAGAAGGTGTAAGCAAGAAATTACAGCGAGCTTGTAAATAAGACAATAACAAATTCCTTTCTTCTATGTTTTCTTTTTAAATATTGAGTATTTCTGTCATGCTAAATACTGAAAGTATTATAAAACTATTATATTTTATAATTAAATAATAGAAACATTAAAATGAATGAATTTATTTACCTTTTTTTATATCAGATGCTTTTGTTCAGCTTTCTCATTTCGTTAGTTACATTTTTATTATTTTCCAAAAAAGTTGTGTTTATTTTTCTTAATTTGCTTCAATTGTTTTTACAATATGATTAAAAAACAATGAATATTTCTCTTGAAATGGCAAATATAACAACTTTGTGATGGATCATATTATAACTTTCAAGTAATACTAGATGTACTTATTGTAAAACTATGGACATGTTTGATAATACGATCAAAAATAATTTACATGTTTCTAGATGTATCAGATGCATTAATGCAACTTCTTTATTTCCTTTGATCATATTTTAATTATTTCTTATAATTTATGAAATTTAACGTTTGTACTTAATTTTGTTTGTTTCAGTTGGATTCAATATATGTAAAAGATATTCTTTAACTTTAGTATAACATAAATGTTATCTTCGGTAAAATCAGCTATGTTACATTAAATCAATGCAGTAAAATAAACATTTACATAGTTAATTTTAAAAAATATTGTAGTTCAGTCAATGCAATTTTTTAATTTTACTACTGTATTTTTTTATTTAAAAAACATACGTGTAAATTTTACTGCTGCATAATTTAATAATAAATGTGTTACGATCCGGCATTATCATGCCATTATCGCAACCGTTCTCACGGCGTATAATTTTCAGTCTCAACGGTTTTGCAACCGTTGGTCTTATATCAGGGGTTCATAGTTCCAATTCCGACAATTCCGTCGCGACAGTTAACGTCTCACGGCATATTGCGGGTGTTATTCGCAGAAACTCAGAGATTAGCGAAAATGCTGACCATTGCCGACCAACGGCCAGATGCACGTGTGCTAGCCGTTGCACACGGCACCCGCGCTCTCACGGTAGTTCTTTAAAAGACTCGACGCACGACGTCGAGTCGCTCAATCTTTCGTGTCTCGTATGCGAATCATTTGCTCTTGATTAAACGGCTCGTTGTTTGACAACCCACCGTTAAGTCTTTGCGTTCACACCGATCAACTCTCAAACCTTCGCGAATATTTCGCTAATCCCTCGAGTTCGTCTAAGTTGTAATATTGAATTAAATCGCGATCGAATAAATAGAAGCACTAGGAAACGCTCATTCGGATTTATTGCCCTTCTGGGCCACGCTACCTTCCCCTTTTTAACTAATAAATAGTGACGAAAGTAACAAGTGCTTGAAAAACTTTTTACAAATTGTAAATTTTGAACATTAAATATGATATTGTCGAAAGTATGAAAAGACAATCGCTTCTTTTATTAAAAATTTGTTCTAGTTCTTTCATCTATTCACGAAAAATAATTTAATTTGTTATACATTAATTATTAGCGATATTTGAAACCCCTTTTTACATCGTGCTTGACGAACATATTTAAAATTTTCATTTCTGGATATTAATTTTGAAATTTCAATTTCATATTCTGCTTATCAATTGAAATTGATGGCGCAGTTTTTCCAACTTGTATTGTAACCTTACTCTATTGATGAAAAACCTTTTGTTTACAATTTCTTAAATTGTTTAAAGTATTTCCTTGCCCATTGAATATGGTGCTTGAAAAACTTTTTAAAAATAATTAATTTTCAACATATAATTTTAACTTTAAATATAATATTGTCGAAAGTATGAAAACAAAATAGCGTCGTTTCTTCCACATTTATTTTAGTTCTTTGATCTATTCACGAAAAATAATTTAATTTTTTATATTTTTATTATTAGCGATATTTTAAACCCCTTTTTACATCGTGCTTGACGAACATATTTAAAATTTTCATTTCTGGATATTAATTTTGAAATTTCAATTTCATATTCTGGTTAAAAAAAAAAAAAATTGGTCGCGGAGTTTTCACTAACTTGTATTGTAACGTTCCTCTATTGATGAAAAATCTTTTGTTTATAATTTCTTAAATTGTTTAAAGTATTTCCTTGCCTATTGTATATGGTGCTTGAAAAACTTTTTACAAATTGTAAATTTTGAACATTAAATATGATATTGTCGAAAGTATGAAAAGACAATCGCTTCTTTTATTAAAAATTTGTTCTATTTCTTTCATCTATTCACGAAAAATAATTTAATTTGTTATATTTTAATTATTAGCGATATTTTAAACCCCCTTTTACATCGTGCTTGACGAACATATTTAAAATTTTCATTTCTGGATATTAATTTTGAAATTTCAATTTCATATTCTGCTTATCAATTGAAATTGATCGCGCAGTTTTTCCTAATTGTATTGTAACCTTCTTCTATTGATTAAAAACCTTTTGTTTACAATTTCTGTAATTGTTTAAAGTATTTCCTTGCCTACTGAATATGTTGCTTGAAAAACTTTTTAAAAATAATTAATTTTCAACATATAATTTTAACATTAAATACGATATTGCCGAAAGTACGAAAACACAATCGCGTTGTTTTTCATAATGTTTTTTATTTCTTTCATCTATTCACGAAAAATAATTTAATTTAAAATATTTAAATTGTTTGCGATATTTTGAACCCCTTTTTACATCGTGCTTGACGAACATATTTAAAATTTTCATTTTTTGATATTAATTTTGAAATTTCAATTTCATATTCTGATTATCAAAGAAAAACGGTCGCGCTATTTTTCTAACTGAAATTGTAACCTTCCTCTATTGATGAATGAACTTTTGTTTACAATTTCTTAAATTGTTTAAAGTATTTCCTTGCCTATTGAATACGATGCTTGAAAAACTTTTTAAAAATAATTAATTTTCAACATATCATTTTAACATTGAATAAAATATTGTCGTAAGTACGAAAACAACATCCCGTCATTTTTTCCACATTTGTTCTACTTCTTTGATCTATTTACGAAAAATAATTTAATTCAAAATATTGTAATTATTTCCGATACTTTAAACCCCTTTTTACATCGTGCTTGACGAAAATATTAAAAATTTTCATTTCTGGATATTAATTTTGAAATTTCAATTACATATTCTTTTGAAATTATTAAAAGGAGGATCGCGAAACTATTCTCTCTTGTTGAAGAATATTTGAATTATAATTATTGTTATTGTTTGAGATGTTTTGTTGCATATTGAATATGGTAATCGTATAACTTTTTAAAAATTTAGTATTACTGACATTATTACTGAAATTTAGTTTTATGACTTTTTCTATTTCTTTTTTATATCCAGCAAAAATATTTTAATTATAAATAATTTTTTTTTTTCTATAATTTATATCAAATTGGATTTTGTGATTGATAATCGTTTTCGAAATTTTTAATTCTGGATATTAATTTTCAATATAGTTCAATATAGTTTTCGATATAGTTTTTTAGAAATTATGAAAAGACACATGCGCTGTTTTGTTAACGTGTTTTATTTTGTTCCTCTGTTCATGATAAAAGTTTCGATTGTAAGATTTTTTATTGTTAAGAATTATCAATTCCCTGCTTAATAATGTGCTAATGGCAAAATTTCAATATGATTTTGCCGAAATTATAAAAACAAATTCATGCTGTTTTTGTTACTTTTTCGTTTTTTGGTTTCCTCCATTTAGGGAAATCTTTATTATATTCATTTAATTTATATTATATAACATTGTTTAAATACATTTTAAATATTTTATGTAATTGTCTTCATGTACATCATTACTTTTTGCCGAATAATGAGTATATTTACAATTATGATTATTATTAATTTTAAATATTGGTGTGATTTAAATGAATCTATATTAGCAATATTATTTTTAGATTAAAGTACTGCCTTGTATTTTGGCCGGAGGAGAAAAGTACAACTGTTTTAAAGTCTTCGTACATTCCGGATTACGCCCTTGTAGGTGATTTATGTAAAGTGCCGTATGGTGACTCTGATTACGACGCGAAAATATTACAATTTCATGGTAGGCTCCCCGATAGATTAGATGGGTGTAATTAACGTTGTTTCATCCAATGGCAGTGGGTTGCGTGTTCGTTGAATAAATATTTAATCAATTTAACATTAATATTGAAACAACCTTGATGTCAACATTAAATTAATGTTGAAACAACCTCGTAACAGCATTGATTCAACGCTATGCATTATTAACGTTGATTTAAACTGATCTCAAAGGACTTTCGCAGGTTAATTCAACGATGATTCAATGAACGCGCAATCCACTGTCATTGGTTGAATCATCGTTGATTCCGCCAATGTGCTCTATAAGGGCTGTTTGTAATTAAATGAAATTAATGAATATTTTTTGAAAGAAACACGTAAATAAATAAGTAACAATTATGCAGATTCGAAACGACATTTGGAAAATTTGTTAGTGGACGTAGAACGTAATTTGATGGTCGAAGGCAAAGAAAGCAATTCACGAGCAATTCACGTTAGTGAACGTGAAAATGAAATAGACGAATTAAAAAGTGCTTCAGGTTAGTTACTTTGATATATTTTTTTATATAAACAAAAATACATATTTTCTGATTTCCATGTTTGTGAATTTCATTCATCGTCAATTGTAATTGTAAATTTATGTCTTTTTTAAGATTCATTTGTGAAACAGGGAAAGATTAATGCAAATAAATTGGATGATATTGATAAAGATGTGATAATGAAAGATGAAGAAATTGTACATGAAATGGAAAAACATAATAAGAAATTTGAAGATTATCAACGCCCAAGTACATCAACGGCCGGACTTTCCACGCAGGACGTTAAAAACGTATCCGCTTATGACCAGAAGGATGTGGATTTGGTGAAAAGCTTTATTGTGAATAATCAAAATGCCTTGAAAAGTATTTTCTCTAAAAATTGTGATAAAGTAAGTATACGTAATTCCTGTAATCATATCAGCATGTTTTTAATTATATTATATTATAATTCATTTTGCAGGTTGAGCTGATGAAAGACAGTGGCATTTTTATAAGCCAAGAGCAAAATGTTTTATTACAATTGGATTATAAAAGACCTAGTATTCTCGCAATTAAACTTTTAGAAATTCTTGTAAATCGTGACACTTTGAAGCAATCATCTGCGAAAGGAAAGGGCAAATTTAAGGCAATACCTGAAAACATATTAAAAGTAATTCACTGTAAGTAAAAAACTCAAAACTTACCTTTGTTAACTGTATCTTGCTGTTTAATTACCGTTATAATTATCGAAGAATGTAAACGATTTAAAATTATTTCAGATTATGTTTCCAAAAATGGATCACCACAAATGACCGAGTCGGCGATAAATAAATCAATTTCGTCACATTGCAACGAGCTGAGGAAACCTCGACGACAAAGACGTAAGGATGCGAAGGATGAAAAAATAAAAGACAAAGAAGAAGCAAAAAAGAAAGAAAAAAAAAGACATTTAATGAAAATAAGGAAAATGAAAGTGAAAATAAAAAAAATGAAGATGTACAATCTTCTGATGTTGAAGATGACGATGTATAGAAAAAGAAAATACGAAAAAGTTTTTAATAATGACATTGAACATTCGAAAAACATAATATCGATTAAACTTTTTTGTAATATAAATATGTACTATTCGGGAAAGGATAAACAATATTACATTTTATGGTCTACGTCTGACATGATGTATTGAGATTTGATTTTTAATCAAAACACCATTCATGTATTATTGTTTAATCTTGGTATGCGAAATGTTAAAATGTTTATAATTTTGCTAAAAATCATGGATCAGTCGAAATGATAAAATAAATGAAAATTTTAAGACAAAGTGACATAATTATAATAATATGAAGGAAGCGATATTTATGAATTTACACTGTTTGTGAAATGATAAACAATATTACATTTTATGGTCTACGTCTGACATGATGAATTGAGATTTGATTTTTAATCAAAACATCATTCATGTATTATTGTTTAATCTTAGTATGCGAAATGTTAAAATGTTTATAATATTGCTGAAAAGACAAAGTGACATAATTATAATAATGTAAAGGGAGAGATGTTTATCCGTATTTATAGAAACATCTTGATTATTATCGATTAATAATTAGTTCCAAGTATTTCTTGTAATGTGTTATTTGATATCGCGCTACAAAAGTATTCTACTTTTGCAAAAAATAAATAAAATTGTAATAAAAATTTGTTGACACAATTGCAAGTGAAATAAATAAAAAATCATTTAAATGTATTTTTTTTTATTTACTGTTTTAAACTATTATATATATGTCGTGAAAACTCGGATTCAGTTATTAAGTTTCGTTTAAATTGATAATTAAAGTTCAACTGAATTAATAAAACGAACAAAATATTACTAATATACATATTTCTAATATATACAGTAGTTCTCTTGTCAAGACTTTAATAAATAAATAATAATTGATTGGTTTATTCTTGGCAACTTTCTGAGGAATTTTACGCAGTTAGGAGTACGCTTATTGCATCATTGAATGGAATACGTTAGACGTATGATCCTGCTGCAACGAATTTGTCTGGTTGATATTAGAATATTGAACGTTCATAGAAGAGCACACACATCAATTATTCAGATTATGGTCAAAATAACAAAATGATTATAGTCGTATAAATTAAGATAATGGAATCATCCTTACGTTCAATGGGCAGAGACGACGTGCCTTAATCATTTAATGAAGTGGCGGCATATACACGGCAGAGTAACGCAAACGGCATACCAAAGAAAAATGGTCGGCGCATCGAGTGTTATTTTGTATAACCGGAAACTTTTAGGCAAAGAGTAGGCAGGGCGACGGCATACAGTTGGCAACAGGTCGGCGCGCCGTCCGTTATTTCGTATACGCGGCTAATGATAGGCAAGGGTTGGGCAGTGCGACGGCATACAGTTGGCAACTGGTCGGCGCGACGTCCGTTATTTCGTACACGCGGCTACTGTTGGGCAAAGAGTGGGCAGTGGGACGGCATACATTTGGCAACGGGTCGACGCCCCGTCCGTTATTTCATACACGCGGCTACTGTTGGGCAAAGAGTGGGCAGTGGGACGGCATACAGTTGGCAACTGGTCGGCGCGCCGTCCGTTATTTCGTACACGCGGCTAATGATAGGCAAAGAGTGGGCAGTGGGACGGCATACAGTTGGCAACTGGTCGGCGCGCCGTCCGTTATTTCGTATACGCGGCTAATGATAGGCAAGGGTCGGGCAGTAGGACGGCATTCAGTTGGCAACCGGTCGGCGCGCCGTCCGTTATTTCGTACACGCGGCTACTGTTGGGCAAAGAGTGGGCAGTGGGACGGCATACAGTTGGCAACTGGTCGGCGCGCCGTCCGTTATTTCGTACACGCGGCTACTGTTGGGCAAAGAGTGGGCAGTAGGACGGCATACATTTGGCAACGGGTCGGCGCGCCGTCCGTTATTTCGTACACGCGGTTAATGATAGGCAAAGAGTGGGCAGTGGAACGGCATTCAGTTGGCAACCGGTTGGCGCGCCGTCCGTTATTTCGTATACGCGGCTAATGATAGGCAAGGGTTGGGCAGTGGGACGGCATTCAGTGGGCAACCGGTCGGCGCGCCGTCCGTTTTTTTCGATACTGGCAATGACTCGGCACAGGCTCGGCAGCAGCTCGGTCAATGGACGGCAAGGGAACGGCTTAACCTTTTAACATTTTCATAAGCTGTCGGCAGATAGTAGGCAAATGCTCGGCTCGCGATTAAGATCCATACCCTCTGCCGTTGTCCTGCCATGCTCATGCCGTTCGTCTGCCGTTGACCTGCCATCGCACTTTGCCGTCCAACTGCCGTTTGCCTGCCGTCCAATTTTTTCCACGCGGGAAAACTGAGCAACAAGTTTTGGTATTAGAATTTGATTACGCGCAAAATCTCCCATTGCCACGATTAAATGTTGCTGCTCAGTTTTATAAAAGGTTACTATGGATGTACAATTTTAATGTACATTGCCATAATGATGGAAGTAGTACATTCTTTACATTTTTAGAAGGTGAAGCTTCGAAAGATCCAAATTCTGTGTGTTCATTTTTGTATGAATTTATCACAGTTAAGTTGAAGGCCAATCCAAACATTAGTAAAATTATTTTCTTCTCTGATTCTTGCGGAGGGCAAAACAAGAACAGTGTAATGGTAATGTTTAGTGCTTGGCTTTCTAAATGTTTATCAATAACTATTGAGCATTATTTTCCTGTTAGAGGACATTCCTTCAATCAATGTGATCGAAATTTTGCATTATACGGAAAGCTTTTGAAGCAAGTGGAAACTATTGAAAATCCGGATGAATATATCAAAATTATGAAAAACTGTCGCCAAAAACCTGAACAATTTAAAGTTATTTTTTCTTCAAATGTTATTAGAAACTGGTCTTCTGCATTAAAGCCAATGTTTCTTAAAGTGCCCGCTGCAAAAGGTAGCACATTTCGTATTCAAAAATATGTTCGCATTCGATATGACAAAGGTGAAGTATTAGTATCCAACACATATTCAGCGAACTTCTCAGGCTTTCGTTTCATTAACGAAAAATCTCAGTTTTTTAATATCAAAACCTTACAATTAGATCCTGTTATAAAACCAGGTATAAAAAAGCAGAAAAAAGATGATGTGTTATCTTTAATGAAATTTTTAAATCCTCAAAATGTTAAATTTTTTACTGAAATACTAACATACAATAATGAAGATTGTATCAGTTCAGAATTCGAGAGTGATTAATAAGATTTAGTCATTAATACAAAATGTAAATATTTATACATAATAATTATTAATAAAAAATGAAATACATGATACATAATGAAAATACATAATAATGTTAAAATGTTATTTATTATCCCGTTTCTCATGTATACTGTAGCTAATTTAAATGTTAACAAACAATTCACTGAGAATATATGTATTAATTGGCATAAAACTACTGTTCATGCAATAAAAGCGTATAAGCTAAAAAAGTTTTTTTGTTATATTTAATAAAATTAATTATTTGAAAAATTTTTATTACTTATACAGTCACTACGAGTGTTGTAATTATTATAATATATCTTCCTCAAACTCGTATTGTAGTAATTATTTAAATTTTCAGAGAACATTAACTTTCAACTTTAATTATTTTTCACAAGCGTAAGTCGACTTACGCTGTTATTGCATTTAACTACTCAATTAAAGTGTCAATAAACAATAATATCAAAAGTTTAACCTGCAAATGTAGCTGTATAGCTGGACAAAGTGGAAAATGTAAACATGTATTTGCAACTTTACTCTATGTCAACAAGTAAGAAAAATTGATTAAATTACATTGGAATATTTTTGAAATTATTTAATTATGTCATGTAATTAAGCAAATTATTTAATGAATGCAAGTCATAAATTTTGAAAATACAATATTCATTTAATAATAAAATTATTGCGAACACTTTTAATTTGAAAATATGAAATAAATTTGGATTATTATATTGTAGAAAAGAAGTAAAATTGTTGGATAGACTAAGTTGTACCGATGTGAAACAAACATGGGGAAAATTGAAGAAAACTACCAATTCTGTATACGGTGAAGTGTTAAAAATGTCTGATATGTGTCACTTTAAATCACCTTTCACAATTGGTGAAATGGTAAAGATGAAAAATATTTTGAGGAAATTCTTTTATCAGGTGAAATTGTTTACATTTTTTATTATTGAATTATGTATATTTATTTGTTAAATCGTATTGATTGAAATATTTTCAATTACTATTTATTGATATTATTGTTTATTGATATTATGTGCAATTTATATATATATATAAATAATGTTGTAGGTGCAAAGGATTCTGAATTTGCAATTTTCTTTTCTAATTGTAGAAGAAAGAGTGAAAATGAGAATATTTTGCATGAATTTGAAGAAACTCAAAAAGAAATTTCTGTCTATGTTGAATCTTTTCTTACTTCACCGCTTTTAGCGTGCTTTAATAATGGAAATTTGAATATGAATGATTTTTACATGGAGCATGTACATGTTAACAAAGAAAAAGATCGTGATATTTGTTTAACAACAACTAGTCAAAATAATAAAAAATGGAAATTAGAAAGACGTTTGCGTATCACAGGAAGTACATGTTATGAGCTATACACATATTCAAAAAATGTTCATCCAAATTGGGATAAAAAAATAAATAACATTCAACATATAAATACAAAATAACAGGTATTTGGATATCCGCCAGAAGGGGTGAGAAAATGCGTGGTGTCAACGAATATAGCAGAAACGTCAATTACCATAGATGGAATAAGATTTGTTGCTGATAGTGGAAAAGTTAAAGAGATGAGTTATGATCCAACCTGTAAAATGCAAAAATTGAAAGAATTTTGGATCAGCAAAGCAAGTGCAAAACAAAGAAAAGGCAGAGCTGGAAGAACTGCACCTGGTATTTGCTACAGGTATTTAATGTCTTCCTTTAATTTTAATTCACTCTCAACATAATGTATAATTAATTTTGTATAATTATTCAGATTGTACACTGAAGATGAATATAATGAATTAGAAAAATACACAGTACCGGAAATGAAACGAGTTCCTTTGGATTCATTACTGTTACAAATGATCGCAATGGGTTTGCCAGATCCTAGAAAGTTTCCTTTTATTGAAGCACCACCAGATGAAAGTATAGAAAATTCTATTTTATCTCTTAAGGAACATGTACGCAATCACTTTTAGTTTAATAAAATATTTTTAAAAAATTTCATATTACTCTTATATAATGATTATAATTAAAACTTTATTTATTTTTAGGGAGCTTTAACGGAAAATGAGAAATTAACAACAATTGGAAGAACATTATCAAAATTGCCTGTAGACATAACTATTGGAAAGATGCTTATTATGGGTTCAATTTTTCACCAAGTCGATCCGGTATTATCCCTTGCAGCAGCTTTGAGTGTTCAATCGCCTTTTACAAATAGAGCATACAGAGATTCAGAATGTGAGGTAAAAATTAATTAATATATTTTTAAATGTTTTCTATAATATCCTATTAATATAAAAGAAGAATAATTATGATTAACAAATTTATTACTAGAACTCTAGAAAAAATTTAGAATCTGATCATGGAGATCCAATAACTTTGTTGAATGCATATAGGGAATGGTTAGAAATAAAACAAGAAAATAGTATGGATTCAAGATATAACAATAGTTCAAGTAAAAAATGGTGCAGAAGAAGAGGTTTGGAAGAACAAAGATTTTATGAAATGACAAAACTTAGGAATCAGTTTAAAGAATTATTACAAGTAAATGACTATTAAATTGTTATTTTTAATTATTATCATTTTAATTATTGATCTTAATAATTAATTTGTTTGCAGGATTGCAATTTGTTAAAAACTGAAACAGATATTAGCTCAATGTCAAGCTCAGAACGTCAAATAAGGCATGGCGAATTAAAATTATTGAAATCTTTAAAGAGAACTTATAAACAGACAGAATCTAAAAAAAGAAAGACATTGAAAGTTGATTCATATGAAATAGAGTTTGAAAATGATCCAAAGGAAGATAATGAAATAGATATTAAAGATATAGAATTCAGAATGAAAAATGATTCTTCTCAAGTTTCAAATTTAGTTACTGCTAGTACGGCTTGTAGTTATAAAGATTTAATAATGTTGAAATTAATATTATGTAGTGGACTTTACCCACAATTTGCTTGTGCAGATGAATTTAACCACTGCAAGGTACATTTTCCATTTCTATTTACCATACAAAATTGATAATTAATTTATAACACTTATTAATGAAACTTTAATATGATTTTCAAATTTTAGTCAGTTAGTGAACAATTGTTTCATACAAAAGTAAAACCATTTGTGGGATTACATCCAATGAGTTTTTTCGGTAATAATCCAAGAGTTCTAAATTTTGAAGATTCTGATATTCTGGCAATGGGTGGTTACAAATCAAAATTTCCAATTAGCACAAGGCATCAACTTTTAGCTTATTTGTAAGTATAAATTACACTTTAAAATAACTGTAATGAGTATATTAATATAATAACTTCATAGTAATGAATTTCATAAATAATAGGTCCTTATTAGAAACAACAAAACCTTACCTATTAAATACCCTGAGGATGCCAGCTGCTCAAACATTGCTTCTTTTTTCTCAAGAAATTGATACCAACTGTACATTTTCTACGTAAGTATTTCATTAAAATATGCGATACCTAATTCCTTAATCTCAATACATTGTAATTTATATAAAAAAAAAAATATTATTTACAGTATGGTATGTGACATGTGGATTCAACTGGAGTTTCCAATGATGGACCATGGCTTAATATTATTATCCAAAGCAACAAAACTGCGTCAGAAATGGGATTTGTTATTAAATCAATTATTATGTGGTAATTATTGATTTCTTTTTTAAATTGCAAGTAACAATATAAAATATAAATTAATATTAAAAAATGTATAATTATGTAATTGTGCAGAATCTGAAGGAAGTATTAATGAAGATACTACAGATATTGAAGAGGAATTGTGCAGTGAACTTGTTTCTTACGTAAATACCACTGTTCCATATACTATAAAGCGATTACTACCAGCAGATTTAAAAGTCATGTACGTTTTTGAAGGCAACGACGCTATGATAAGTCCTAATCCATTTGATTCAGATTTTAAATGTGTTCCACACGAAAAGAAAGGCGGAGTGCGTTTGACCAAATTCATCACATACAATTGGTAAGTCTAAAATAAGTGAAAAAGTAATGTTACAAAAATTATTACTATTATTTTGCGTGAAACATTAATAATGAAATGTTTCAATCAACAGTTTAGTCGAAAATGAATGGAGCGACAAGTTACTGATAGAAATGGCTCAAAATGACTGGAAGTGTCCAAACTGTGAACTTGTAACAATTTTATCAAGCATTCAAAAATTGCAACACATGAAGGAGTGTAAACCAAATAAAAATGAAGAAGAAATTGGTAAATCTTCTGTTAGAAAAAATAAAAATAAAAATAGCCAAGCTTACGAGTGTCTCGATTGTAAAAAAACTTTGTATTTAACACCGATTGAAATACTGAAACATAAAAAACAACATAAAGAAAAATAAGTTATTTTCATATAAGACGTTTTGTACATATTTTAAATAAAAAAAATGCTTAAATATTAATCAGTGACTTGAATTATTTCTCTTACGAAAGCTTTTCGTTAAAATAAGAAGCAAATATTTGAA
>JABFQA010000488.1:0-19614 GCA_022817065.1 Probaryconus sp. ZL-2020 | reverse complement strand
GGAATAAAATAAATTTCAAATGGTACGAATCTTTTATTATCGAACGACGCGAAAGATTTGCATAACTAGGTCCTTTTTTTTTATTTGGATTATATAACAATGTATATTTATTTTTGTAGAGAGTAGATTATTTTTTATTAATTTATCTTCGTTACTCAATTATCTTTGAGAAAATGTGCTTTCAACTTCTGTGCTGTTACGTATATGTAAATGCATTTTAGTAATGAAAATAATAGATGTAGAATAATTAACAGGGTCTATTTAGAAGGTAACGTAATACGTAATTATTGGTGTTGGGTAACAAATATCAGGTACCTGTGTATTTTAGCAAGTATGTTCTGTAGACTGAGACTATAACGACGAACATTGCTCGCTATGATACCGATCTGTTTGTTCTTCTGAAATAAATGCTTCGCAATAAAATACTGACAATGAAATTTTCTATGACGTTCAGAGATTAAATAAATTCTGATTCAATTTGAACATTTCATTTTGCAAAATTTAACGAAATTTTTGTGGAATAAGCATTTACAGAATTTCAGTTACAATGATTTGCTAAAATTGACTTTGAATTTTAAATAATCCATAGTTCTCGTAAATCTCAAAATACTTGAAAGAAATATCATTTTCACAAATTTTCAAAATCCCATATTACTTTACTACGAGTAAAATTTCCATCGCAACAACATCACAAGTCAATATTAATACACAATAAACCTATGTAAATTACCCATCGCAAAATTTGTAGTGCGAATTGTTCTCATCTGCATAAACTACATCACTGTATACCCATCGCTAATTTTATAACGTGCAATTTGTATTGTCCTTGGATAAATCAACAAATTTCCATATTTCTAGTCGAATTCTCATTAAAACTGTCGATATTGTCGAAACTTGATTAGTAAAATATAGCGTTTTGTCTCGCGGCTTGTTGAATCTAACTATGCATATACAAACCATCAGAGCGTCAGGGAACATGAAAGGAACGAGCTCATCGTTCCGGTCATGCAGTGACGCGAACGGTGCCTGGAAGCACAGCGTTTATAACGTTGTAAGCCCTGTAACTTTGGCACGATAGTCGATGCTTACACGCACACACCGAAGCGCCCGGAAATGGATGAACGCAAACTGTATAACGCGCAGACCTAGCGACGTGTTCCTGCTCGCATTGCAATGTCTCCTGTCGCACGAAGGTGCGCCGAAAATACGACTGCTTTCATCCTGGCGCACCTATTCAGAAATACCCCATTGCAGCTGCATGATTGAATCCATGAGTTATACAAAAATATATCTTATCCAAAGTATAGAGTGGCAGTAAGTAAAACTACAAATGGTTCGAGCATAAAAAGTGACATTGTTTTCATCGTTGCGACAATGCTCTGTCTGCTTTATGTCAATGGCAGGAATTCAATTGACGCTGGCTGATGCTTTATTGGACGAAATGCAAAAACAAATTGAGCGATGAATCACGAGATAAATAATTGAGAGTTTACGGGAGCGAACACTAAAATATCAATAAAACATTACACCAAGTGACGGTGGGTCTCTTATATAGATTTTCCAATACTTCGTTATTGCGATAGAGTGATTCCGCAAGAAGCGTTGTAATATCTAAAGTTAAAAGATTGCTTCGGTGCTTCGACGAACGTTTCATTCTTGTCTTTCCAATGGCCACTGCTCTTTGGTTCGTTGCTAGCGCGATCCTTGAGATACGGACTTGCGGTCCACTGAATTCTCTTGAGGTTAGGAAATTGCTCGTCAACTCAGGGTCACAAGTCTGTTGGAACGTCCCCTAACTGTTGGACACACCAACAATGCATAAAGGAAATTCCTTTCAACTAGGAAATCAGAATTAAATGTACGATTGCGACATTCATCATCACTCTAAAAAAAATTGCTTACTAATCCATTCAGAACGAGAATAATATTCTCAAACTGTAAGCGTGTACGAAGATCTTGAAAAACGTGGACAAAATTTACATGAAAAAAAGTCTTTCATTTGAATTCTTTATAAGTCTTTATATATAGGAATAAAAAAAAAAAGGGAAGAGCCTTTCTTAATTTGCATTTCGTCGCATATGTGCAAACAGGTATTATTCTCGCGACGCAATTCTGCGTGATATAATTCCACGGCGAAGAAGAAAATTTTCATCCGGGAAATCTAGCCATAAAGTCCGCTTATTACGAGACACTTTCGGAGACATATCTATTGCGTAACCACGGAAGCAAAGCCCCTTACAATGTACTTTATGTGTGCCCAACAAATGCAGCGAAAAAAAAAAAAGATGCACCAACTTCGGAGCTTTTGCTTAAATAACATTTCACGCATTATAATCTTTAATTAAACCAAGTTTTCCGCAGCGCATAATGCGGGGTCGTTAGACGATACGATGGTTGCTGGATCTCGCAACCAGCATCGTCGTCGTTGACGACGAAGCCAACATCGTCGTCGTCGTCGTCGTCGTCGTAGGCGGTGCGGTGGTATAATCGTGCTCATCGTTTTGTTAGAAAAGCTTAAGCGAGGTGCATCGTTAAAAATTATGAGGCGCAGAATCCAAGTCGTTGTTTGCCGGCGTTACCTTGTTCGTGTATGTATATGTTTTGCGAGGACGCCTGGCGTCGCTTACTCAAGTATACATGAAAGCATACATTGACGATCGCGAGGCAACGAAGCTTCACAAGAACTGAGATCGCGAAAGAATGTCGAACGATGGAGAGGAAAGCGCGTTATGTCGCATTCTTCTTCGCGTGGATGCGGCATTATATCTCAGCCGTTAGAACGCTAAGTACTGAATGTAAAGGGGGAGAGGGATGGGGGGAAAGACGAAGGGCGGAGTGAAATTTTTTAAATGCCACAGAAGTAGTTTGTAGAGCTCACTAGATTTGTGGATTATAGATTTCAAAAGGAGCAGTTATCGCGTTAGCCTTTCCCACCAAATCAAATCCCTTTCTACTCAAGTGAATATTTCTTTTGCTCTCTCTCAGACTACCTCTCTGTCCCTCTTTCCCTTCCTATCGTGCGGAATTAAAAGCGTCCATTTTGATAAGAAAAATGGATTTACTTTTTCCGGAATGGTTCTCTCGGCAAGTGGATAAGTCATTCGTGGAAAATGACAGCAATTTATGAAAATATTTTAGTGCCGCAATGACATTACAATCTCGTAAAACCTTTTTTCTTTCTCTCTCGCTTGTTCTTTTTCATTTCAGTACATTTTCTGCACTAAGACGACCGTGTATAAAATTTCTACTTTAACACAATCGATAATGAAATATATTAAGTGAATGGATGGGAAATATATATTTTTTTCAACGTTTATATAAATATATTTCAGGCAATCGATTTAACGTTATGATTTTATACATCTCTATTTCAACTTTTCCGAGTTATGTCATGAAATGTATAACAATCGGTGTATGTTAATCAAATATTGGTTTACATCGCTTTAGAGAAAATATACATTTATATTTGTTTAATGTAAGTTTTGCTGAATATTTCAATGACCATTTGTAACGATCGGTAAGTGAAAAACCAGTGTAGCTTGATATTCAAAAATATTTTGTTCCTTTATAACGTTATCATTTATTTTCGATGAAAATTCTATTTTTAAAAACAATTTACAAGTGGGTTTTCGTTTAACAATGTAACACCTTCCATCGAACCTTACATACCCTAACTTACAATTTCAAATAATCCATGAGATGTTTAATCATAGCCGTTCCAAAGACGAACGGCAATCGAACTGCGAAGGTATATCGGAGAGATGCAACTTTCGCATACGTCTCTCTGGCAAAGATTGCGAGAGTTTTTCACGGTTTAATACTCCAACACTTCATCGTGGGCGATCGCCGAAAATACGATATCGCAGGAGAGAACGATACACACGGGCGCTGATACTACCTGAGCATCATGTCCGTTTTTACACTCCAGGATTATAGCGCGAAAAGAAATTGGTTCCGGCGATGAATGACGTACGTGGGTTTTCGATCGTTCGACTCGCCTCGACCTTTCACGAACGTCGTGAATCTGCAGATGGAACGAACCAGCGGAAACAATGGGAAGTGACTCCAGAAAGAGTATTGGCACAGCAAAAGAAGACGAACACGAAGGAGAAAAAGAGGAAGAGGAAGAGCTTGTTTTTATAGTCGGGGGACGTTTCGCGTTTGCCCAACTCCAGAACAGATCGTTTCCAGATGGTGCGACCTTTTTATTCCTGTCGGACGGTCATAAAAACAAGAAAGCTGCGCAGAGATTTTATCCTCCGCGATTGTCTCGATGGTAATTCGAAGGTAATCCTGCGTGGCTACCTGGAATGACCCGTCCATTATTCCTGGACCCGATGATGCAAAGGACAATTGAATCCGACCGAAAAGTCAGTGACACTGGGGTCCCATGGAAATTGGCATTTCGTCGATCTAAATTATTCCGACGCCAGGAATGATAAGGGTAAGGGTGCGTGTCGTAAAGCCAGGGGACGAGATAAATCGAAGCAAGTGCACTGTGGAAAGGAGATAGAACGAGATAGAAAGAGAAGAAACCATTCGAACCATTTAACGAAGCAACGGGGTTGAAAAAGACGAGCACGATATTTCTCTGAGACGATAAGACCAGCACCAACAAAGACGATTCAAGTTCCTGTACTTTTCTGTCCAAGTGCTTCTGGCCCAATGAACCAACCCGGTCTTATCCTTATCGCGTCGACGAACGAGTCCAGGGATGAATATATAACTTAGCAGTTTTCAATCACCCGGAGCAATATCGCGGCCCCGATCCACGCCGGGCAATAATACACAATTGTACGTCGTCACGCAACTTTTGCTTGTAACGACTTTTTGGATTTTGTTTGTGCCGGAACATCCATCATCTTGGCTAATGTACAGGGCGCTTTGAATCATAGATCGTCAGAAATGTGTTTCGCGGAACGCAAATTCATTCTCAATCATTGCGCGAGTGTGCACGTGCAAAAGAAAAAAGTATTTGGTGGATTAATGAAGTTTTTGGGTTAAGTTGGAAATTAAAACGTGTAATTCTATTCTTAGTAACTGATTCTTATTTGGGGTCTTAATAGCCTCCGTGCAAAGAAACACTAAATTCGTCTCAGGGTGTAAAACAAGCCATGTCAACCCCACGAGGCAACTTCTTCGAGGCTTTAAATAAAGCGATAAGCCTAAAAACCAGGTCGGTGGCTTGCGCCGGTTGGCTCTTTTTTTTCCATTTATCCAATTTCAGGATAAATTCAATATTTCAATAAGCTTCGAGGCTTCAAAACAACGCTTCCCTTCTTCGTCGCATATATTAGAAAGATGTATCCCACGGGACTTTATCAAATCGAATCTTTTACGTAAAGCAAGCTTGCGGAATTTATCCCCAGGCTGCCGCTCTTCGGTGTGCATGCGAGCGTGTGTATGTGTGTGTGCGGCGAGCAACTTGCAGAATCCAGGTAATCCAGTGGAAGTCTTCGAAGTTTGGAATTCCATACGACAGTGACAATAATATCTGTGAGCCAGTGCTTGGTAGTATTCCGAGTTGGAGTAGTGGATTCGCAATTTTCTCCTGTGTTCGGGACGACCGTTCGTTCGGCGTAACGTGTGCGCCGAACGGCGAACTGTATAACGTTCAGACCAGGTAGGGAGACGCATAACTCAAATTCGAATCCAATTGTGGCAGTCAAGACCTCGATTCTGGAAGCACTTGAGCTTTGAAATAAGGTAGATTGAGGCACGCCAACCTTCACAGCTTTAATACTTCATATAATGGATCAGCTTTTCCAACGAGTTTTCGAAAATACACTTTAGCTGAACGTTATAAAGTCCCTTGACCGTGGTTGTTGTTTTGTCTTCTAAAAACAATACACTATCGTACTAATAAAGAATTCGTATTCAAATTGTTTCAGGGATTTTTGAATAATTACACTGACATTTAGCAACACATCATTTACCATTTTCAAATATGCACATTTGCAAATTGCAAAAAATAGCCAGGAATGTTGTTAACGGTATAATATCGTTTATTAATTGTAGTTGTCGAAAACTATTAAAAGACAATTTTTTATCCCGTTAGTACTGCAGAAAATCAATACTTGTCGCTGATTGAAACTATTGAAGACCAATATTTGTTCTTTATAAAAGACGGCGACAAATGAAAATCGATTACACCAAATTCGTTTACAAAACCCTCTCTCTGTTCCAAAGGACTGTGAGAAAAATTTCAATGGGGTTAATTTTAGATCGCTAACTTGACAATTATTACATGCAAATAATGCGTTACAAACAAAAATGATTGTCACGCTTATAATTAGCGACGGAAGATGAATATTTTAAAAAACAAAAAATTCGCAAAAACTGCAGCGATACGTTACCTCGCAAAATCACTATTACCCTTTAACCCAAATTTTTTTAATTAAAACAACACGCTTAAATCCTGCTTGATTGTATTATTTATTCAAAGCACAGAGAAAAAAAAATCTTTATGCAAAAATGGAGGACACGTAACAGAGAAATCTGCAGTGGTTTTTGGCATTCATGAATCGGAGGTCGAGCGTCTGTACATTACCATTTGGTTCACAGAGAAAAGAGTACGTATGTATAATTACATTTTGCAAGGATATCATTGATAGCGTTCATGTGCTTTTAACCGGAAGGTAGAACTGTAAAAATCTCGTACGCCGATATTACGTACATGGTTTTTATCATATTCGCATAATGTCTATTTATTCCTCAAAGAGAAATCATTCGACGCTAATTACCTTATTATGCGAAATGAGTTTCCTCAAATTTTTATCAACGCGCGTTACAAAATTGCACATTCTTTTCAATATTCGTCGAATAAATGTCGCAAGAAAATGGTATTTCCCAAAAAACAAATTTGATCACATTTTTGCAGAACGATAATGTTTAGCAAAAGATCTGCGTTGAAAAATCATTGTGAATTAAACGAAGCTGAAACATTTATTCAGCGTAATGCAGAAAAAGTGGGAAAGTTGAGAAATAGCTGTAATTTGATTAATTATTGTTAACTCGTATTGAATAATATATTACTAACAATTCTATGAGCATTTCTTCTGAGAACGCGTTAATTAGCGATCTGCTATTATTATGCGACTCTGCCGCTCTGCTGTACTTCAGAACAATTGCTCTGTGATCCCCCTTTTGCTTTGAAATTCCGACATTCTGTCTCGTAGTGGTTAAAGGTAGTTTTGTGGTACTGAATTGACGAGATAGTTACGCTTTACACCGCTTAAACTAACGAACGTCAGCGTGAGAGTTAACATGTCACTTATACAATAGCTGTCGTGAATACTGAATCATAAAATTTCACGTAAGGGAAACCATCCAGTTATGGAACAATTAAGGCCAGTTATTGGCATTATCTGAATACTCGCTACGAACAAATTCTCCTCGTTCCTAATAATGAAGATTATCTTGTAACCAATTTTTTTTTCCATTATACTATTTATTTTTTAAACGAAATGAAATGAATAATTGGACAGAGTCTGTCTAATGTAAATAAAGGATTCTGTTCAATATAAAATGAAATTTAACAAAAGATAATTCGAATAAAGAAGTCAGGATAAGATCATAATAGAACTGAAACCTTAATCTCCAAAATTTTGATAATCAATAAATATGATTGAAATTCTTAGTAATAAGATTTTGTATCTTTTTGTGAAAGAATCATTTTATTTTATTTTATAATAATTATATGTAGTAAATATGAAAAAAAAAAAATGAACGAATGAATATTTCATAAAAAATAAATACGACAGATTTGAAAACTGTTTATATAATCGTGGCGCATGTGACTTCATTGGGAGCTTCCTGAAAACCGATTTTGCTGACGAAATTTTCTCACCATCGTATTCACTAATTCAAGTACGATGTCAGTCTGTTTAAGTCGCAAACCTTTAAACGAAGCTCTTCATCTGCTTGTTAAATTTGAGTGAGCAAAGCGTTTGAAGGGGAATTGCAATACATATTTCATGGGAACTCTTAGTGTCTTCACCGTCACGCGTAATTCAATTCAATGTTCCATTCTGAACAATGGAGTAACAAAGCGAACAGAAGACGAGAAATACGTATAACTAATTGTTGTCAATCATTCAATTACGTATTGAACATTTTTCATAGCGGTTTAAAGCGTCAGAATACACCTTAACTTGATTTTTACCAACACAACAAAATGCCTATACTCGTGAAATTTTTAATTTTAAACTGACTGAATGTAATCGTAAATTGTTTATAATACCAACAACCTGACTTATCGAATATTTTATACGAACATGTTTATATTATTATAGAGATTTTCCTCGCAGATCTGCAAGTGCAAAAGTTTTATTGCTCGCGGTTGAGTCATTAGAGCGAATGACTGGAGTTTCGAAGCTCTCAGATTTGAATCGCGCAGCAGTAAGATATTGCCTCAATAAAACTGTGCCATGATATATGCAAAGCAATATCGTTTAATTGCCACAAAATATTTTGATAAAATTGTTACGTCGAAAGCAACAATCCTCATCTTCAAATTAATCTTCAAAGTTGGAACTATTTTTTTTTTTTTTTTTTTTTTTTCAAACAACCAAGTAAACCAGGTTAATTACCCTCGTTGAAAATTCCATCATCAGCAATAACAGATATTCCAAAATGACCATTCAACTCTGTACTTCATCCAACTTTGTCTTCGCCGTGAAATCCAAAATACCCGTATTCGACAGTAAAACATATTTCGCGTAACATTAGTCATTAATCCCTATTGTTTTCTAAGTTGAAAATTTTCAGGGCGAATGTTTCGCACGGTTGATTTACAGTGGTACTGTTTATCTTGTCTCTGGTAGGGTTGCATCATGTCGCGAAGACGTACATTTTCTACGAGGTCACGCTTGACTTCTGACTTAGCTCCTTTCGCGACAGCGTGTGTTCGCGTCGTATGTGTGCCGGAGACAAGAACACGACAACATTTTCACGATACGCGATACCCGACGTCAGAGGGAGTCCAAGGTGGGACGGAAGTGATAGCGCAAAGCAGAAGAGAGCAAAGGCCAGGAACAAGAAGAGGCAGCCAGCTAGGCAGGCCCTGAATTATTTACGGGGTGACGGGGTTTCTGCTGCGCCGAGGACACAAGTGAACCAGTTCGGAGACAAAGTGTACAGTTGTAATGGCTTTGCGCAGTTTCCCTGCGGTAGAACGTGCGAGCAAGTAAGACAAGCCTTTGTGCACGAAGACGTAGGTTCTAGTTTCTCTGAGAGCGGAGCACTCGCAATTCCTGTGTTTTTAATTGCTAAACGTAACGCGTGCGCTCGACGAAGTTATTTCAATTAACGGCATTATAGCATTTTACAGTCAACTCGGCTTCCGCTGATGTACGAATCCCTTTGTTACATTCCGTTTTACTGGTAACGCCTTGACAACATCTTTCTGTTTTACCTGTTATTTATTTTAAACCCAGGATTAAAGGGGGTAAACAAAACTTATTTTACTTGTCATAGTAAACCTCCCGGTAAACTTAGTTCTAATGAACATGGTATTAACCAATTAAGCGTGTAGTCGACGTTAATGAATCCCATTCACTATCATGTATCCAATATTATAATTTTTTTTGAATGTTGAAAACTGATTAATAATCATTATGAGAATACGAGAGTACATGTTAAAACGACTTTATCAAAGCGAAAGGTAAATTGGCGTCTTTCCTGCAGTCTTTTGAGGGCGGATACGAAATCAGCAGGATAATACGTCAACATTAGCAGGTGGTTTATTTTTTAGGCGGCGCTTGTCGCACAATTAGGGAGCTCGTGAGGCTGCGTATAAAGCCGGGTGAGTTTGAGCAGAGCCAAGTTTTAATAAAATACGCCTTGACAAGCGAAGAATAAGCCCAGAGCGTGGGTAAGCGAAGATGAATGTTATGGAGGACTACGAGGAAGAAAGAGAGAGAGAGAGAGAGAAAGAGGAAACGGGGAAAGAAAAGCAATGAACGAGGGGGCGGGATATAAGATATAGCGGTTCCCTTTTAATACCGGAGCTTTTGCTTTGAAATTATGAGAGCGTCGAAGAGAGGCTTTTGAGGGGGGGGGAGAGGAAGAAAGTGTTAGACTGCCGAGTTCGCGTTTTAATAAAATTAGTTGCTAAGTTTGGACCGATATAAGGCAATGGCGAACGATGTGTGCGTCGAGTTGGCAGCAGAGTGTATATAACATCCGAACGAGACAAAGTATGGCAAAGTAGAGGGCACACACAGTCTGTATACAACCGACTGCACCATCGGTGATAATATTGCCTTGCCACTGCAAGAGGAAGCATCGCTACTTAACGCGAAAATACGAGGGACTTGGCTTGGCAAGCTTCCTGATTAAAGCGTTAATTTGTAATTAAAGAGGACATACCCAGACGAGGCACTACACCTGCTATGCCAGCAAGGATTCGGATGACGAACGACACCCGACACCCACGAGATATATATTCACACGAGCTGGCTGGTTTTGAATTAAAACAATTGGATTTACCTTTCCTCGACTGATTTCCGCAACTTCCACTGAAATTACACGACCCAGAATATTATGGATGCTAAGAAATGTTTATTAATCATAAGGTAACACGAAACAGGGACGGAAAATGGTTAATTGTGAACACGCTGAGCTTGAGAAATAGCGCTATTTTCACGCCCGTCAAGAAAATTAAATTTTTCTTTGGTGACATTTGAACTCGAGGACCCAATGACCCGAAGTTTTTTAACCCGGAGGACCTATGCTAATATCCTAACTTGAGCCATGAATTGTGTTTTGCTGCATGAAAAAGTAAAGAACGAGACTTATATTGCGGTATCATACATTCTGCGAAATGTACCGTTCGCGCAGTAAATAAACCGGGTTGCAAAGATTCCATGTAAGAACCGAAAGCAAGGTCTCGCTTGGCAGTCCCTATGTCAGTGGGTAATGCATCAAAGGTTGATTTGAATCTAGAATCCATGGTTTCGTTTCTCCGGCGAACGAAACGAAACATGTATGAAGTGGTGGGTGAGAGAACGTGCTTTGCTTATGAAAGAAATTCGCAAAGCATCGCCTTCAAAGGGTCGTTCTTACAAAAGTGGCTTCGTCGATGGCTGTATTATTTACAATATCTGCTTTTACAGCGCCGTATGCTTTATTATTCCGGACGCAAATGCGGTCGCGAAGAAAACATCTATATACATTCTTTTTTTTCTTCTGTCTTGGCCTTTTTTATTTCGTCTCGGTTCCGCAATTATTTCCTTATTACGGATACTTAAACACCGTCCTCTGTGTGACAATAATGTCACTCGTCTTATTACGTTTACTCAATGTAGTTTCGCAGTTGTTTCCAAACCTAAGTCCCAGTTTGTATTTGATATTTAAATAAGTAAATATTCATATTAATATATATACATGCGTAAAGTTACACACATATATATATATGACTATCTCACGTGCATAAATTTATATAGTGCACTTGAAAATCTCGTTACATTTATTTCTGCGGAGCTTTTCGCATTGAAATATGCCTTCCAATATAATAGCGTGCACATAAGCTGTTGTAACTCGTTTTCTCTGTTGCTGAGGAGGGGAAGTGGGCGGCGGCGGGCGGCCTAGCAAGTCATACTGAATACTTGAGTCTCTGACTGTGCTCGCTAGCATGTGCTATTGTAAAGGGTGAAGGACTCGTGTTTTCTAGATACCTTTCTTGTGCTTCGAAAGTAGACGGAAACAAGAATTACTGAGCGAACAAAGTGCTAACATCAGAGGAAAACAAGTGGGTAGGTAGGGCGTCCTTGGTGATAATTACCGGAGCATGCTAAACGTCACCATACTTCACTGGATCCTTAGAATTCGTAAATAGTGATAAGTGCCGCACGATACTTTCTCGGGACGAGAAAGAAAGCAAACTCGACATTCAGAAAATAGGGTCGAGCAAAGAGTGTCATTATACTTTAAAGTCTGGACAGGTTTTAACACCTTCTATAAGGCGTTACTAACTTTGAAGATACTTTTTTATTCACCCCCCCCCCTCTTCACTCCTCATTTCTTGAACGGTCAAAAAAGAACAAATGTAAGAAAACTAGATGCAAAGTAGAGAACGCAGGAAGAAAAAAAAAAAAAAAGAAGGCTAGTGGCCTTCTGGAAGAGGAAAAAGTCTTCAGTCCGGGTTCTTTGGAAAATTTATAAGAAGTCCAGGAAAATAAGGGAACGAGTTTTTTGCACAAGTGGGGACAATTAAAACTGGTGAGGCGTAAAGAGAAGAGAGGTACGTGTAAAGATGTCAAGCATATTAAGAGCATCAGTTAAGTCCTACCTTGTGCACTGTGGAAATAGTTTTACGTTGAAATTGTGAATTTTTATTATCGACATTTGACGTAAGAGAGAATTGCGAAATGTTGAAATGGTTGTGTAATGTTTGTTAGAGTTCATGAAATGAGAGACCATGAATTTTATGAATCGCTCAAGATAATTAGAGAAGGAAATTAAGTAAAGTGATATTCTTAGTCTTTGATTGAATATACGATTGCTGTGAATCGAATTACTGTTTCGGTTATTGATGAATTTATTAGGTTTGCGTCTTAGATAATTAATACATATCATGAGATCAATAATCTAGAATTAAATTCTAGGGTGAATGAATTCTGATCGACTCGTTTGAATTTCCGGGAAATTAGTTTCTTCATTTATACGATAATTGTCATTGAAATTGTACAAATTATTTCTCTTCGCTTTATTTCGCGTGGAATTTTGTATGGAAGATAAGTTTGGCCCAGAAAAATTGTTGGTTTTCAATGTTTCCTTTATTTTGACTATTTCAGAATTTTGCTTCTACGAAGACAAATATGATATTCTAAACAAATCTGAATAAGCATTTGTTTTGACGTTTTGAGAAATCGTGTGGGTTTTGCTGCGGATGATTAAAATAATATGAACGTCAAGAAGTGGAAGATGATGAGATAAGGGGCAATCTTGATTCGGCAGGATTGCGTCTGTAAAGTGAAAGCAGTCGAGAGTCAGGGACCAGAAAAGGAAGACGGAGGTAACAAAAATGCAGCCGTTTCAATTTCAGTGAGTTTGCCTGAACAAATATTCTTAGATAAAGAGAGCTCAGAGCCGTCGCCACGAACGATTCTGGAAAGCTGATGGCGCTGCTGTACGAACCAACTTAAGTAAACGGTATACGAGAAGTCGTCGCTTCTTCGTACACTTTCCAAAGTGTCCGTAGGAATTTTCACGTTTGTTCGCGTGTGAGTGCGCGAGCCTAGATGACACAAAAATCCAATATTAAAGCTCCTTCTTCACGGAAATCGGTGAAAGTATGAATATGCCGAGAGAAATTATACATCCTTCTTTTTAAAGTATTCGCTTATTCTTCAAACGTCAAGTCAAGTAATCTTCGCGCAATGCGTTCGATCTCACAGCCGACACTCGACGGCCTTGAGTGTCTTTTATTTCTGACTTCTCAGAGTGACATAAGGGCTTTTTAAAGCACTAAACAATTATGACGGCATTGGTTTTTGCGGAATCGTTTCTGAGTTCTCAAGTACCGACTGTTGTTGTTACAGCATCCTTAAAAAATTTCATGCAAAGTCTGAACAATCTTATAACGCGGGATAAAAAGTCTCTGAAATATTTTAATAAACATGAAAGGAAAATTTATTTAAGAGGATTTCCAGCTGTAAAAGGGAATCTCGTTGGAAAATTATACTTTTCCTCCCCGAAAAGGAGGGAAAATAACAGATTTTTTTGCTGCAATAAAAAATATTGTACCTACAATTTTTTTTTTTCTATTTGGTGAAAAGAGTTAATGTTTATATATATTTTTTTAAAGTAAATTTTGTATGTATTCAATTTTGTAAACTCTGAATAGAATTGCGAGTTATAAAGGAAATGGAGAATTCTGGAATGTAAAGAAATGTTTAGAAACGTCAAAAGCGTTAAAGAAATGTCCGCTTTCAAAATTCGTTAGTTTCCGCGTGCAGAAAACTCAGTAGGTCACTTTTTTTGCTCTTCCTGTCTTCTGTGCTGTTGTCGTAGGGTAAAATTGAACATGTTTGACTTTGGAAAAAGTTCAAAGTTCCAAGAGAGAGGGGGAAAGAGATAGAGCGAGAGAGAGAGAGAGATAGGTGGACGCTGCACGTAGTTCAGAAATGTTTCATCAAAAAATTCTTGCAATTTCACCTCTCTCTTAAACTTCAATATTTTTCATTAAATACGAAAAACCAATACTTTGCAAATTTTTTACATTATTTCTATATTTTTCACATTTCTTTTGTAACATTTACAACTTTGGAAAGTGTGGGTGGCGGGAAAATGAAATTTATCCTTTCACTCATTTTTCGACAAAGTTGACGTTATATTTTCCGAGTCAATCTTTCAGTAATAACAGAAACCTGAAGAAATTGAAAGATGCTGCAGTATAGAGCGATAACGCTTTGTATCCATTACGACGTCGATTTTTACTATACTTTCCGAAGCATTTCCTTTGGAAACATTCCTGATCGTAATGGATCCTTTACCACCTCTCACTAAAACTTATCATTTTTCAGCAATCTAGAAATTCAGTGGCATTAATCATCTTTCCACTTCTACTGAACATTTTCAAACGTTTTTAAACATCGGTAAAAAATATTACTAAAACGACCTAATTAATTTTCACTGAGTAATTTAATTAAAATTAAATTCGTCCTGTTCGTTTTCAAGTATTTTTCCACTCAATGCGAACTTCTTGAAAGTATTACAGTATAAATCGAAACAATTGGCATTCTTTTAATTGGAGCATTATTTTTCTTGAGTTTTAGCGGAAGGAAGATGGCATCGCATATCGATGAAAATAAACTATTGTGCGTTGTGTTCCATTTGTATTGTTCATCTCGGTTTAGTATAATTCTCACTGACACACGTACATACGTGCCTGCATAGGACTTTTTTGATCGTTTCAATACGGCCGGACTGAACGTGGTCGTCGAGCTTAATCGGTGATTAAGCTCCGGTTCAGGCGTCATTAAGCTCGGACTAAAGAGCACTTCAATCTGCCAGAGGGTTGACATGAACGTCCTATCGATTTTCCTTTAAGCCTGGCCCGCTCGACTCTTCGACCATTCAACAACTATACGATGTTCCTCTGATTAAACGGTTTTACTATTATTGGCGGTTTACTCAAGTACATGTTACACGCGCGTAAGTATTCCGGCGTATTAACGACGTGAAAAATGATGATATACTGCTGACATACCTTACACCGTACTGAATCTTATTAATGCAAGCAGGTGTGTTTAACACCTTTTTATTTGTGTTATCTTTGGAAAAAATATGAGTCTTTGAGGGAGACGTGATTTGTGCACTGCTGAATAATCGTTTAAAACTCATAAATCTCAATTTTTTAAATGAAAACTGTGCAATCTAGATTTTCAGGCGTGCTGAAAATTTAAGAATATTTAATGGACCTTACGTTTTATATCGAAAAGTTTCCCTTGCAAATATCTGCAACATCCCTTTTTTTTAATTTCAAATTATTTGTTTGGTTTTTTAATGAAATAACTGGTGTGAAAAAATCAGTAATTTGTGAAAAATTATAACGGGGTCTATCTGCACATCGTTTAAACGATAAATAAAAAAGAAAAATACATGTTTCGACAGAGTAACAAGCTAATAACTGTCAAAATCTACAACTTTTATTTGCAAAACGTGAAATTGAAATATTTTGATTTGCTTCATAGACAGATTGCTTTTTTCCTGACTTTATATTTGTTTTTTACATGAAATTTTGCGTGGAAATATTTTTTGAAAAGATTGATGTTACTAATATATATATATATATATATATTTCAAGTTGCATTTTTTAGATGAAAACAAATAAATTTAGACAAAATTGTGTTAAAAATTTGTATGTTATACATATCGAGTCTAATATCCTTTTAAGTTTTCAATAAATGTAATTTTTCATATCACATCCGGTGAAATATTTACTCCTTCCTTTGACTTCGTAAAAATTTAAAAACTCTCTCAACATTATCATAAATAAAAACGTTACGCTGCCATTAGAAGAAAATATAGTATCACTGAAAAATACATGTTATACTAATGAATATTTTTCATTAGTTTAATAAATAGATTAATTTTTATTAAGAAAATTGAGAGAGAATAATCTTTCGTCGTATTTTTTTCTAAACTTGACTTTACATATTTAAAATTATCATGATTATAAATTAAAGTTAATTAATTATTTTATACGAAACTTTGTGTTTTGTCATTTTTATTATTATAAAATACTACATTTTTTACATGATAAATCCAATGTAATAGAGCAGACCATAGATAGATCTAATCAATTTGTTAACATTTACGAATCGACTAATTGAATTTAGCGACAACAATCTGAAATCGTACACAAATTGTAAACAGGGACGGTATATCCATAATGATGCAAAAGGTAACTAATTATTTGTGTAATCATTAATTAAGTCGAGCAAACAATATTCATTCGGATATTCCCGGCATTACATTCACATTATAATCATCGGACCGTAACATTACATAATGCCAATTTAGAATATTTAACATTTAGAAATATAATGAACTCTGTCTTTCATAAATTATAAACAATACACGTAAAATCTGTAATAACAAGTTAAAAAAAGTATGAAATGTTTACAGTTTGGAATAAAAAACTATCCGGGAAGTGTACCGAAAATAACGTGGTGCTCGGCTTTATTGGGTCACTTTGGTGAAACGAAAGCGAACGAAAATTAACGCAAGTAAAGGAAATAATTAAAATATTATTGACATAGATTTTGAGTAAGAATTTAATTAAAATTGATAACATGCTTTTGTTCGAAAATTATAATATTTCCTGTAAGTAACGAAACACAAAGCGTTATATTCGAAGATTCATTATACGAACATACTGTGTTTTCCGAGCAGGCTTTAACTTCAAAGAAGGCATATTTGGGTCCTCTGTGATATTGATCTTCTCTCAAACCTATATTTAGTGATAAAGAACAGAACTTTTATAAATGTTCTTTTATAAACGTGTAACCACAACTGTTACTTAATCGCAAACGTCACGCCACGAAAAAAATTGCAGATTCGTTTTATCCAATTGTTTTTGTTTACAATGCGGCTTTGCATTTTCCCCCTTCTTTCTTCTTTTTTTTTTTTCCACTGTCACACTCTTGTAAACTAATGCAAAAGTATGGATGGCAATTTAACATTCAGGGACTGCCATAAATACGTATATCGCGTCTTCATGAAGCGTTATCAAACAATTGTATATGTCGTATCAACTTAAAAGAACATTCTTTTATGTTTATGGATATGGGATTGTAACTTTTAATCGCCATTAGAGCAGTTACGCGCAGTCAACATTTATTGCCCTCGGCTTAAAAGCTTAATAAGTATAAACACTTATATTGCTGCAATTCTTTTATTATTAAATATATAGAATTTTTACAAGTTATAAATATCATAGATATTGTACATAATAAATTGTACAAAAATGATTTTTTGCCATGAAATTGAAAAGAAAAAAATGGAAAAATTTAGTAATTTCTGCACAGATATTTTAGCACGAATAATTTCCTTCATTTTTAATGTGTATGAAGTTCTCATCGCTCGGCCTTTTATTGAAAGTTCTTTCTTATCCCAAACTTGGAAAATTTTTTGGGAAAGTGGTACTTTATTGAAACTTTATTAAAATTTTGTAAAATTTTCTCAGTCTATAATTGTTAGTGAAACAGTGAACAAGTAAAACAGTGATAATGAAACAAGTGCGTTTAGGAGACTCTTCGATTTTGGCGTGTACGAGTGTTGCCGTTGCATTAAGATTGGCCAAAAGTGAAAAGTGGCCTCACTAGTGAAGTATTTCAAGTCGTCTTTCATTCAAATCCACATGTAGCCTTTTATCAAAAATGCTTTCTTGTCCCAAATTTCATAAAATTTTTTGCAATTCGAAAATACGTGTAAATAAAATATCTACACAAAAAATGTTTCGATGAATTAATCGATGAGAACTTCATACACATCATTTTTAACCTAATTAGGAAATTTTATAACACATTCGATGTAATTAATAAAACGATTCGGTTGGGATAATACGTTAATACGATATTAATTGCGTTTATCATGAAATAGTCATGTTGTTTTGATTTTAAACCAAAACCATTATATTTTGTGCCAGACTAAACTAGACCATTTCTACTACACAGACAGAAAAATAAAGTAAAATTTACTATTATTTATATCAGTGTATAGTAATTATAATAATAGTTAATAATAAAACTATTAGAAATTACTGTTCCTTTCTGTTCGTGTAGAACGTATATAAAATATTGTGTTTAAGAGATTTATGAAATTGGGAATCCAAATGATGATCATTTTATTGATATCCATTAAATACAAATAAACTGCTATTGTGCCGAATTTGATATCAGTTGATCGGAAAGCAATTCTGATTTATAAAGTAGAATGAATTTTGCACTTTGACGTGCCTAAAGATTAATGATAATCAATGCTTTTTTACAATTTCTCATGTAACCGCAACATTTGCTAAATATTGGTTTTTAATTTGTTACCTCGACAATAGTCAATCGGGCATAATTAATCATAATTGAATGTGTAGCCATCGTGAGTTATGAAAAAGGACATGATATTTCATATATTTGTCTTCGAGATTTAAAGTTATGATTTTAGGTATCAAGAATTTTAAATGACCATCGTGATATAAATAATTTGCCAGACAACAAAATTGTGTGCTTTACAACTCACTTCGTCATTAGACCAACAAAGTTAAATGTCAGTCATTAAGATCGTGAACAACCTTAATGACAATCTGTAAGCTTTTAACATTTAGAGAAACACATGTTCAGCAACTAATCGTTTCCTACATGAAATTACACTCGGCAATGTGCAATCCACTTTCGCGCGGGATCTCGACATTTGTTTGCCCGCTACGTATGACAGTGAGTGACGAATGTTTGGCTTTTCTTTAGCAAACGGCTCCTGAGAGTTAGTAATAAGTCAGCATCGATCACCGCAAGTGCGAATGACCGACGGAAGTTTCGACAATTGTCGCGTTGTTCACGTGATCGACCTTTAAATTCGTTTGACTGAATTATTGAACGGGCTTACGTTGACTATCGCTCGCTGAATTAAACACGCGGTTCTACGAGCGAGATTCCACCCCTCCCCCGGACCCCCTTCGCCCCTCTCTGTCCCTCCCCATAACTCAATGGCAACTCTCGTGGCAACGCAAGGAAGGCGCCGCAACGCTACTTATAATGCATAGGAGAGCGTTATTATTTTTCTGTCGCTACTATATCATGCGAGAAAATTATAAAATCGCTTCAATAAGTAATAAATAACGCGACGAACAAAACAATAGGCAGCCTGAAATATCCACGTCGACTATTCTAAATATATGCGTTCACAAGAGGCAAATTTATTTTTGATATCATTTTTTGCCCGCACGAAAATCAATTTGCGTTCATTAGTCTTTTTAACGAACGTTCTCCATTCCAATAAACTCGATCATTTTGTTATTATGTCATTCTACAGATGCACTCGAAAAATCATTGCTTTTAATTATTGTATTTTCTAGTTCATTTTTCTTCATTACTAAATTTAACCAGGTGATGT
>JABFQA010000487.1:0-19616 GCA_022817065.1 Probaryconus sp. ZL-2020 | reverse complement strand
AAAGCAATTAAAAAAAAAAAAAAAAAAAAGTCAGCTGCGGATTAATTAAATTTATATTCCACTTTATAAAGTTATATTTAAAATGTAAATAAAATGCCAATTGATATCGAGTGGACATATTTTTTTGATTTAATTCTCGTCCTTCTTTTATTTATAATTTGTAGATTGAGATAGATTTTCTTACACTCTGCATGCTTTATAAGCATAATAGTTCGCACGATTATTTAAACAATCAATTTTTCCTAGTATCCTGTAATTAAAAGACCTCCATTCAATCTTTTAAACTTCCGATTGATAAAATATTTCGCTAAATCAGAAGCAGCATTTCACTGAATTCTAAAATTAAGAGGAACCTTTGATCAAACACAATTAAGAGTTCCGAGCCTGTTAACAATAAATTTGAATTTCAAATGTTACGGCACTACTTACAGCAAAGAAAGACCGAGTGAGAAAGATCACAAAGTGGAGGAAGCAAAAAAACATTATACATATATATTTGAATAACAAAGGATGCATTATCATGTTTGTTATTACGTTAGAATGTTAAATTTTTTGTAAAAAAAAAAGAAAAAAATAAATAATGAACATAAAAAAAAAAAAAACGCAAGTTGTAACAGAAAAAAACGACCGCTAATTACAATTTTAAATCATGCAGGATTTATTTAAAACATAATCCAACCGTTGAAAAATGAAATTAAATGAAAGAACTGAACGCGGAAAAGTGTCAATAAGGAAAGCAAATAAGAAAGAGTAACAACAATAATCGAGAGAATTTGCGGCGTCGTATTGAGATTAGGCACAAGTTGCAGCCAGTTCGTTTATTATGCTGTAAAATGTTCTGTCATCAAATCGATATCACGGACGGGCGTGGCTTGTACCATCTTCCCGAGTTCCCGGGCACAAAGTGATTCACACTTGGTCGTCTCGCAGGAACACTTCATTCGCATAAAAAGCTCTGGCGCATTCATGTGCTCCCGTGCTTGAGCACCACGTCAAAATAAAAAAGATAGGATAAAAAAAAGTAGGAAGGAAAAGAGAAACGTACGAAAAATGGAGATCGAAAAAGCTATCGTAGAAAAAGTGAAAACCACCTAAACTGACCGTAACATGGCATTGGTCAGGCGCTATTCAGCCTGGCCGGGTCCTGGCCAGGACCTAATCGTGGCCAGGTTTTTAAATTCCATCGACGGGAGAGATGAGAATGATAATTGAAGCGATTAGACTGATTATTGAAAATGATTCGAGTACGAAAGCGAAAGTGAACGTTCAACTCGGAAGTTGCTGTTTGGTCACCGATAACGTTGTTCCTTTCGAGAGAATCATTTACATCCTTCATTTTGCAACGCATGCGCTGCTGTCGTTATTTATGCTCCGTAAACACCGGAACGCCGACCATCCAGGAATTATGCCATCCGAATCTTTTTCCATTGTCTTCTGCGTGCGATTTCCTCGATGAATTGTTATTCATTCGTTAGAACATTTATATATATAATTTTTATTATGATATTTAATTCGCTCTTTAAAGGCGCCGATAATTTAGACCTGTTGATATATATTATTCTAAATAATATTAATTAATTAATTTATTATTAGTAATATCGTTCTATAATATTATTCTAAAAAGTATCACGCGTACAATTATTCCAGGCAAAAGTGCTTAGGTAAAAAAAAATGCAATATAAATGAAAGCGGCGTGAAAAGCAATTTTGCATCGCTCGCGCCGATTTCTGTTTTTATGACTATTTTCAATGCAATATCCTGCTTACTATTCGAACCGAATATTCTCCCGGTTCGAAGTGGTTTTATTTCGACAAGGTGAAGGAAAGAAACGTCGACAAATTCGCCTGGGAAAGTGGGTTATGTACAATTTGCAGTTACTTACGTGATAATCTTCACATCTTCGGATCGTAAAGCCGTCGAGTTAATTTGATACCACGTTTGATGAGCCGCTCTTGCGGAATATAAACAGAGATCGAAGAAATTTAAATTAATATTTCATTCGGTTAATTCCGAGAGTCACGAGAGATGAACGGAAAACGAGGAAATTGTGTGCTTTTACATATCGTTATAACGTGCGCGATAATACGGTTTCGAGTTTTTTCATTATTATATTACCGTCGACAGTTGTTATCACATTATATTATTTTGTATTGGATTGCGGATCTGCACAAAAATATCCTACAACGAAAAATACATTTTAAGACTTGATAAAAACATCACGACGAACGTATCAATTTCATAACTTAATTTGAAGCATCATATAAAAAGTCATTCTGAATTATTAAAAGAACTTGTTCACAACAAAAAAACCGGAAATATTGCGATAAAATGAAATTGATTTTTTGTGCAATACCCACAATCGAACCGATTGACAAATCGTTCGGTGAAGTTGATCGGCGAATGAGTCAGAGAGAGAGAGAGAGAGAGAAAGAATGTCAGAGAAAGAAAGAGCGAGACAGATTCGCAACGCTGTCTGTCGTGTTCGTCTGTGTACGAGTGTGTCTGTTATAGGTAGTACAATGTAGATTTTGTCATGTCGCGGGTTTAACCGCATTGGATAGAGTAATAGTATTTTAGTGGGCGAGGGGATGGTACAGTCAGATAGTGGCGGACCGAGCGAGAGACCTGCCGGCCGGCGTAACTAATTGGAATACAGATCGCACAAAAAGCAAGGCCGCCGAAAGCCCCGGGCTTCATAATTTCCTTATTAATACCGTAGACGTCGTGAATGAGCTACTATAATTGAAGGCAGACGTCGTTACACGATTCATTTCGCGTGTGAGTTGAAAATGAATTACATATCATATTTTATGCATTTACATTTCGAATGAAAGGATATTGATATTTTTTTTTTTTCCACATCAATTGGTTCTCCATTTTTTGAGATGCAATAACAAATGATGGCGTATTGCAAAATCGGAATAACAAATTAAAAAAAAATGTTCAGAAGAAGAAAAAAAGTACCAGAGGAAATAGTTACACGTAAAATGATAATATCTGCTAATTATGGGCGGTAAATTGCGGTAAAAGGAAAAAAAAAAAGTGAACAGAAGCAAATAAAAAGAAATGAAGACAATGGCAGCCATTTCGAGGCAACGTCGCAAGGAACAAACCGCCTCATTTATCCACGGTACTGGATTTCACTTGACAAAGCGCTCTCCCGCATCGTTTCGGTAAAAGACAATGGACGAATTGTCGCGCAAGTCCGAGGCTGTCCTCCAGAAAATCTCACTTCACAGCCAGATAAGGATGACATAATTGAAATGATGGCACAACTGTGCATTATGCCGTCAGAGACTTTTAACGATATTGATATTCAAATAACAAAGTAACACATTGACACGGTAAAATAAAGCTAAAAAAAAAAAGAAGAAAGAAAAAAAAAAAAAAAAAGACTTGAGATGGAAAGTGGAGACAAAAATTGTTCGACGTTTGTGAACGCGGCATAACTTTTCATGTCTGAAGTAAATTTTCTCTCTTCTCTTTGAGACAAGCGATCTTTTTGAAGAGTCAAAGAACGAGCGTAAAACGCAGTTGATAATCGAGTGGGTAGATTTTCGAGTCAAGGGTTTGAGAGAGTGTATTGGTGGGACGACACATGCGTGTTTTTTCGCGTGCAAACGCGAATACGCATTCTCGCGTTACAACTCTTATCCTTCGCGCAACGCGTCGGTAATTTCTTACCAAACCGCGTACATAACCGGCCACGCCATGGAGAAGCCAATCGTGAAATTTACGCTGCATTGCTCGTACATAAAATCTCTTTAAAGATCGAATGTCAAAATAACGATTGAAAATTTCTTTTTTATTCACATTCGTTTAATATAAAATGTATGTTTATAATGTCAAAATCTTAAAAGTTTATCTTCAAATTGATGATATATAAAATTTGTGTACGTAATAATATAATTGACCGTTTATACATTATTTCTGTGATATTTTAAACGTTATTAGAGATGAACATATTGTTTGATTTATCTAATATGAAATGAAATTGTTGAAATACGTGGAATAATTGTAGATATTAATACAAGTGTATTGATTTTGCAGTTTTCATTGAGAGAGAAATAATGTGTTCCATATTTAGTATTATTGCCAGAAATTGGATTAATTGATGAAATTATTTCAATCAAAATTAAGTTTTAATTAATACAATTAACTCGTTTTTAAATTTAAGGCAATATTAATTAAAATCAAAACATTCGTAAATACTAATACTATTTTTATATCTCATAAGTAATGTTGATTCAGAATTCGTTATATTTAGCTGTGACTTAAAATTCAGTAAATTATTGTTATGATAAACATTATTTCGTTAAACGTGATTCTTATTAATTTCAAGTCTCGTTAAATCCATTTGATTCAAATGAATGACTTTTTTTTCTAAAGGATGTGCGCATAAACCGCACCAGTTTTCTCACACTTCATATCTAAACTGTACAATTGTTTCTTGTTACAGGCGAAAAATCTTAAAATCACGTAGATTAAGACTTCCTAGATTTCTATTGTTTCAAAACGAAACTTGAGCTCTTTGTTCCCAATGAAGAAAAATATCACAATTCTGCAATATTTTTTTTTTCCACGATAAACATTGCTTTAAACAATCTTTAAGATTATTAAACATATCAAAGATTTTATATTAAATTATACGACTATAATAATAGAATTCATCATAACAGGAAAAGATAATTTAATATCAAACGAAGAGCAGAAATCAAATCCTTTATTTTAACTGAATTTCATTGAAACGAAATATTATCTTTAATAAAGTGGAATTAAAGTCAGGAGAAATTCGTTTTTGAAAGCAGACGACATCCGATTGCCTAAATATCAAACTGAATTTCCGAGCAAAGCAAGTAGAAACCATTTACCTCAAATACACGTATATAAATACACACGTACACATTGTTAAAAGTGTTATGTAAATTTATTATAACATCACATTTTACCATATTAGATAGCAGAAAAGCGAAACTCTATCTCTGTCTTATAACTGCACTTATATTTCATAATGAAAATCTACAAAATCCTCAACATATTCGATTTTCATCATGGAATCAAACAGCTTTGATCTTTATATCAGAGAATTCAAGCGAAAATGTGAAATAAAAATCAAATACACTTTTATAATTTATTTTTTTTTTTCCAGCGGATATGCTGAATATGAAAAGAAGATCATATTTTACGATAAAATTGAAAATTTATTAATTTCAATCAAAATATTAACATTTATTGTAAATTAACATTTTGGAATAACATTTCGAAAGATTTTATTGTTTGCACAAAATTCCGGTAAAATTTGACATATATATATAATAAGTTAACAAAAATTTCCCTCTTCTACCACGCGTCAACCGAATTTAAAAGAAAATAACATGTTTCATTTTTATCTCTCTTCCCCTGCTATTTACTTCACTTGAAGCTCCTCATAAAATGTATCTCGTAACCGTTACACTTTATAACAAAAATCGACAATGTTTTCTATCCTCAATTTTCATTTCCGAAAATGAATAGAAACGTGTTCTACCATTTCGTATTTTGTTCAAATATTTTGCCAAGTTTCCATTTGCACAATTCATTAATAATTACAAACATTGTTATACTCCATTCAGGAATATGTTTTTTCATAAATGCGAGGAAAAAAAAAAGAAGATAATATAGCACCAAAGTCCCCAAGTCTCACGTTAAATGTTCTCCGTTCTGTTGTACGAATAAATTACATAAATTAAATGGTTGAACAAAATTATCCATTGCGTTACCATTTGGCTTTTATGTTTTGATAAGTCAATTATGTACATGACACCGGGGAGAGAAGGAGAGAGAGAGAGAGAGAAAGAAAAAAAAAATGAAGGATCGCTGACAGTGTTTTTGGTGACCCAAAATGACGATCTTCATTATGCTCGCTGTAAAGTTTTGTGATGCATCGTCGAACTACGCCTCACATTGTTTCACTGCTGCTACTTGCTGGCAACGAGTCATGACCGCCGACGTTTTATTTCCACCCGCGTAAACTGACTCCAATACAGTTGGATGCTCAGCTTAATACTACGCCTCGTTGCATTTGACGAAAGAACGAACGAGGGGGGCAGACGTACAATGCTTCTAACGAAGTGGCCGGATAAGACAACTTCGTTTCTCTTTTTTTCTTCTTTTATCTTTTACGACAAAAAACGTACAGCATCTTTCGAGTATTTCGTATCAAAACGAGGCTTTATTTTGACTGCGACAAGCTGTGGCTTTGCCAAATATGTTTTTTACAATCATTTTATTACGATTCTCACAATGAGATTAAGAGGTAATTTATGTTACGCCGAGCGAATTTTTAAATTTTATATATAATAATTTGCACTGTTAATGTAATGTATTTTTTTTTTTTTTTTTCTGTACAGGAATTGCAAATTCTTGTTTTGTGCAAGATGCAGAAGGAAATCTTCTTGATATAAAAAGATGATTTTGAAGAGTAAGGAATTATCGTATTTCAGTTTCGTAATAATTCATATGGTAATTTTTATTGAGTGTAGTTTGCTGCCCCAAGTTTAATCTTGTTTCTTTGAGGCGGAGAACGTTTCTGCGGTGTTTGTTTGGTTCCCTTCGAGGGCAGATCTAACGCAAGAAGTGCGTGTACTAACGTCGTACACTAACCTCGGTCCTCCATTAATAATAACGGCCCTGGAGATCTTTGCCTTTTCAACGGTTTGCGACTGGCAACACGCGATCTCACAACTCTCCTATCAGGGTGCATATTGTGTCTAAGCGACTCTGCACGAGGAATAGATAGAGTCTAAATTGAATTATTAACATCACATCGACAGGAATAATTGGCCCATAGAAATAAAATCCTAACAATATAAGGTATTGATAATAGATAGAGATGGTTAGTATTTTTTGCAAATTTTATGAACGCCTAAATATTGCGAATGATTTCAAAGCGGTGATTTTAAGTTTAGAACAAAAATCTTGGCATTCATCCACTTTAAAAAATGGCCATAATTACACGTTATCAGAACGGTAAAAAAATCCTTTACATAACACGGTACGATAAAATGTAGAAAAAAAAAAAAAATTTATTGTACTTAGAATTAATTTATAATTCATATAATTTATGAATCACACGAGCACTGCATTAAGATAATATTTTAATAATACGTTTCGCGAAGAAATGATCGCAGATTTTATTTTATAAATAAATAATGGTATTCAGAAATGAATGCCTTTTTACAGGCATTACCTGCAATTACGAAAACAATCAATTCATATTAAAGCGCAATAATCGACACAACGATCAAAACTTTCTCTTATAGGCCACGTTATAAAACGGCATTTAAACGTTGCAAAACAGCAAACGTTGTGCTATCAGCATCAAAAAGTGAAAAATAATTCATTAAAACAATACGTCTCGTCGCATCCTAAATGTAAAAATGATGAAAATGTGATAAAAATAATAAAGAGAGAAAAAAAAACAAATGTTAATGATGAAAGCCAGAGGTGAAACATTAACAAAGAAAGTAAGAAAAACAAAAGAAAAAAGAAAATGTCCCGTAATGAGTGATTTGTAAAAATGCAAAATAAATGGCTCTTTGTAATTAGTTGTAACGACGAAACAGAGTGAGGAGAAATTATAATGAATTGAACGTTTGTTATCAAAGATTTAATTTATCAAACTTAAGGAACTCTTGAAACGACGTGGGCGGAGGGTTGCGGCGAGGAAAAATGGAATTCATTTCCACAATCGTTTGTTTCATAAAATTAAACATTATTATATTAGACTAAAAGGAATCTGTGCCAGTTTAACGAGTAAAACTTTTACACATCATTAACGCGCTGTTCCATGAAACAACAGACTCGTCGTAGAAAGTACTGATTGTTTCGAATGATTTACTACGAATTAATGTCAGTAGAAAATAATGTGTTCAAAATAAATGCTCGCAGGGGCTTTTTTCAATGATGCGGTTAATTGTGTTGAAGTTTAATGCTTTCGTAATGATTGGATCAAGACTAATGAAATATCACTTACCACTTTGTGAGTGTGTCAGGAATGAGAAAGATAGCGGGAGAAAAATTAAGTCGTTACTGGAACCTGAAAAAAGAAAAGTTGTTAAGACAAATTAGAATTGCGTGTAAGAAAAATTAACCGAGCAAATTAACATGTTTTAATATACCCATTTACACGATAAAACATTTGATTTCGATTAAAAGAACTATTTTATTTTATATATCGTTTCTCTGAATATTTTTTTTTTTTTTTGCGTTATGAACAACCAATATTCGTGGCTAAATGAAATTGTAGGGAAGGCCTTTTTAGGGTTTTAATGACGAGCGTCGCTCACTGTAAAGACCAAGAAAACAAAAAGGAGAAAGAGCACGCGAGATCGAAAGAGGAGAGAAAGAGAGTAAAGGGGAAAAAAAAAAAGATCTCCTTTGTTTCTTGCTCGTACTCACGCAGTAAAAGAGAGTAAGACGAGGAAAGAAATAGGGTGCGAATGAGAGGCAGAGGCGAGCGTCGAACCTTGGCCACAAGGCGACTCATCAGTTAACTTCGGATCTTCTCGTTGCTGCTCAACGCAAAGCACTTTGGAACTATTTCGCTCCAGGTAGCCCGAAGCTTAGAATCAAAGTTTAGCTGAATCGTGGGAGTCCCTCTTTGCGATCATTATTCTCTCTCCAAATTAATAAAGTCGCTTCAAACTTTGTCTACTTATTCACTCGCTTCGTAAGATAAGACGTATTTCTTACGACGCTGTCGCCTTCGGAGGTTGCCTCTATCTTTTTTCCTCCGCCTCCTCATCTTCTTTATTCGACAAGCATTTGATAACGTTTACAACAAGATTAATGTTATCAACAAATTAATTTTCAACGGAATCGACTGCTTCGTCGTATTAGAGCGTGAAATACGTTATAGCGATTCGCAGTTATTAATAATTTAATTAATCGATTTCGGTGTTTACTTATTATATGGCTTCAATGAATTAACTTTGTTCGTACGGAAAATCGTATCAATTATTTAATTGTAATTATTTATACGATAATTATGAGATAATCATTTAGCATCAAATACGTGTTCATTTTAAATAGAAACTCGAGCACGAAATATTGATAAATCGAAGAAAGCGAGAAAGCCGTGTATTGGTAACAGAAGCGAATTGTATAAAATCTGTATTCATCTCGTTGAACATTTGCAATGACGAAGAGGGCCATAAAGTTTATCGATCGTCGCGCAAGGTTTTTCTAAAGCGAATAAAAAGCCGCGTTTTTTGTACGACCAGCACTTACAACCGAGCTCAAGAATCCTCGATACATGCAGGCTTATTGCGAATCAAGATGTCACGTGAAATACTAAACAATCATTTCAATGCTAAGAGTCACTTCATACCTGACCTACGAAAGTTATAATGCCGATGAACATTTTCTTGCGTTAAAAATAGATCGATTTAGTTTAAGGTTTAAACAATTTCATTTGTATATTGCATTTCAATGGGAAACATTTTCTGTTTCAGATATCGTGTTTATTTGGGCTCGCAGTTGGAACGATAGTTGTGAGGGCATTGATCATATTTTGCCGTGCAATCTCTTTGGAAAGGATATCAGGTATAATTGGACGATTAATTCGATACTTGCACTTCATTGAAATCGCTTCAATCTTCATTATAATTTTTATGACACCCCGCGCCATTTCATTCCATTAGAATTCAATCAATTATCGATGTTACCAGTTAGAACGAAACACGTTGCGGAAATTTCACGAGTCCGTATTGTTTAATGAGAGGAATGAATTACAGTGCTTATTATCATTATTTATCGATTGCACGATCATCGTAATCGCTGATCTAATGAACCTTTTGCGAATACTTTTTCTCCTGAAAATGATTGCCATCGGCAAAATAAAAACTTTTTAACATAAAAACATTAATATTTTACGTTTATATATATATATATATATGTGTTTAAATAAAAGATACGATGTTTTATTTTTAATGAAAAACAAAAGCCATGTATCTCGTTATAATCCATCATTATTACAATATAATAAGATATTATGAATTTCATGTAACCATATAAAGGAGTAATAATGTATAATAGCGTACGCATCGTGCTTTTAACGAAATTTCCATGCGAATCGCGTGACAAGAATACGTTAAGCACATTGCTCCTTAAATCTTTGCGCGTTGCGCGGACATGAAAAGTGTAAATCCAGCCGGTATTTGTCGTCTTTTTATTCGGCCCGAAAAAAAGCTATTATTTTGCGTTTAACATTCGTGCATAATGTGACAATCGACCCAGAAACAAACACACGCTTTTTATCCTCATTTGCGCCACGGTAATGTTCGACACGAACACCTGTTATATAAAATGAACAATTTTGAAATTCAATTTTCCAGGCTCTTTTGTGCTCGTTCGCGGATGCGCATGCATACGCTCTTTTACGATTGTGTTATGCGTCCAAATAAACAGATACTCGTCGACAAATATTCAACAGTGCTTTTAACTTGTCACGAGGAAATTTTACTTCCTTTTCATTTTTTTTTTCTCCCGCACCATGGTTTTCTTTTTTATGATACAACATACACTTTCATTTACTTATAGTACTTGATATTTATCTTCGTCGATTACCGAATTTCATTAATTGTTATTGCATAAATAATAAAAACAAAACTTATTTGAAATATGAACGTGCTTGACAGAAACTTTCATCGTAAACATTTTCATAATGGTTAATTAAAAATAAGTCCGCTTTGGAACGAGGTAATTCTCATTCACCACAACAAATAAAATCCGTGATTAATTTAGTTGGCGCGTAATTACGAGTGCACGAAATCTCGTTATTTAATGAAAGTTGTCGCTCTTTATTCAAAAACGAGAAACAGAAAAATTATCAAATACAGTACGTCGAGTGTGTAATCGTAATTATAATTTATACAATTGTTTCAAAATGTTGGTAATGATAATGATACAGTCGGTTTTGAATACAAAGTGTCATCAATGAATACGATCAGAAATTCTTTCAATTTCCTGGATGGTGCTTCCGATACAATATAATTTAATTTTATAAAATTATAAAATTATAAAATACCAGGGATATTACAACAAAATATTTCAAATTAAAATGTAAATATTTCGCAATTTCTCTAGGAATCAGTGAACTTCAGAATTGTTCAGAATTTAATGAAACGCAAAAGTGATATATAAATCATCATTATTAAAGTTCTATAACATTTATGTACTCATTAGACGGGATAATTACATTGGCAAATTTTTAGCATGACACATACACACACACACGTGTAATGACGTAACAAACGTACGAATACTTTTTCAATTTTTCATGCACATGAATGAAAATTAATTGGAAGATATAAAGTCACGTTATAAATATCTGGCATGTATATACACACTTTATTGAACATGAATTATAATGTTTGTTGTAATTTGTGTGTAAAGAGCGTGAGAAAAAAGGAGAAAGTTTTCAGCCGTGTTTAGATAATTACTGACTGAATTTTAAAATGTATAAAATGTAATTGAGTGCTTTTAACTTTACTTAAACGAACATTTGCATTTGAAAAGTAAGTCAATTCAATATTAAATCAGCCCTAAAAAGAAGATTGTGTTGGACGTAATGGAACGCAGAGAAAAATAGGTGATTCCGTAATAATAAAAATCTGTCACTCACGCTGCAATTCTCTTTCTCTATTCAAAATTTATTCCCGTCGATCAGTCCCGAGTTAATTCGTTCGGATAAACATTTTTTCGTTGACATAAAATTTTGCCATTTCAAACGCGTTGATTTTTTATTATATCCAGCTTCTTTAGAAATTACCTCCATAAACTAATGTTTAGGTGAGTTTGCAGATTTTTAAAAAAATTTCTCTGAAATAAACATTAACGGAACTGTTTTTGCGCAAATAACAACGAATGAAATGGAGCATCATTAGGAGACCCAGTGGAGCACATAAAATTTCACCTCGGGTAGATTTATGATTACATTTTATGATTACTTTTTTTTTTTTGCATAAGTCATTATCATATATATGTATAATGTTTCTGTAGTCTGGTTCTGTCAACAACTATCTATTAACTAATTTTATCAAGTGACACGGTAGTTGTCACGACGAGCCAAGGTTTAAACGAGGCTTCCATTCCTTAACACAGAACAAAATTGTCCGGTGGTACGCACAGGTCGTCTTGTTAATATGCCTGGTTTGTATAATGAACGTGCCAAGTCTCGTGCGTTGTATAGGACTACTAGTTGGTATACAGAGGTGTCGAGCCGAACCGAAATAATTTGCCACGAAAAAGAAAAAAAAAAAAAAACAACGATAGGTCCTTTTTGGACAACTTTTCTTTGAATTTTGGTCTCTTATTAAGTCGGTTGTCCATTTAAAAGAGAGCATTGAAGAACATTGGTCCATGATTTGTCCGTTAACTGGTTTCTCACTGGTTACGTCCCTGAGTGGCGGGTCGAAGTCAACCGAATGGATACGAAGTCCGCCGATGTTCGTGGCGGCCCCGCAGCCATGTGTGGTGCCGCGGTTCTGCTATGAGTGCTTTGTGACAAGGGAGGCACGCTGTTCCGCGTTCGAAATCCGCCTCCTGAACTCGTGAGAGGTCGTTTTCTTATAAGAAAATCAGCACCTTGGGAGCTGGCCCAGAGGAATCTTGTAAGCCAGGACGGATAAAGCCGTACCGTGGCGCTCTTGGCAGAGAGAGCTCATCCAATGCGGGTCCGTCGACTCTGAGCGGAGCCTCGCCAAGGTGTGTACGGTGTGCGTTCGCGTCGTTTCGCGAGTGCGATAAAGACGGCACGACACGCTTAGCCAAATTGCGTGCCGAAATTTTCACGCGACAAAGATAGAGGAGCTCTTGAGCCGAAGAATTGATGCCGCTATAATCTAGCGAGGAAGTGCCCGTTGGAGCCTGTATGTGTATTTTGTATGCACGCGCTTTGTGTACACACATCAGCACGGCCATTTATTAGCGTGTACGTGTGTGCGTTCTTTCTGTCTTTGTCTCTTTGTGGAGCGCGGCGTTGAGGTGAATGCGCGCGCGCGCGCACTTAGCGCCGTGTCCGTGGAAAAAGGGTGTGTGCGGAAAATCGGGAAAGAGCCGCGCCGCTCTTCCGCCGTCGAGGGCGCTTTTTTGCGCCTTTCCGCCGACTGTCTTTTTATTATTCGTGTCGTTCAAATGCGCCCGCGCGCGCGCGACCAGGTAACGCCGAAGAGAGGCGAAAGAGAGTGAGAGAGGCACTCGCTACTTACTAAACCAGCGGTCTAAACGAGGATAGAGGATACATAGTAGGGGATTCTCAATTCCCCGGTCTGTGCTCTGGTGCAAGCGGTTTTTTGCGCGAGTGCTGCGGCCCCACACATATCCACAAGAGTGTGTCTCCCTTTTGGTTCTTCTTTGTCTTGGCTTGGCGTTGCGCCATCCATATAAGAGTGGTGGTTTTTTGATTTGTTTGGTTTGGTTTGTTTGTTTCGTAAAAGGCGGCTTTGCATTGTTATCATAAGTGTGAGGAGCGGCCAAAAAGTGATAAGCCGTTGTTTTGGTGGATTACAGTGCGTAAACGTCTCTTGGCGCGTTGATGACTGAAGTCAGCGGTACATCCATTCCGGGAAACGTCAGAAGCCGCAGTGACCGACCGTGGAAACTGACCGAGAGCGCTCCGACACCACACCAGCGCACAATGGTAGGTGTATCCGGCACATACACACACCGTCGTCTTTACGAGCCCGCCGCCCCCCTCGCTCTTTCCATCCCGTCTCGCACCGCTTCTTCACGCCCCCGACCTCCTACCGCCTCCCGCCGCCATACTCTCCATCCATCTCGGTTCCTCTGTCGCTTCTCTGCCATCATCCGCTGCTACTTCTTTCTCATTTCCGCGGGTTCATCTTTTACTTTGATCGTTTATTTATATGATGATGAACAGATACACACACACACACATATCAAATCGTTTTCGCGTGTTTTTTTTTTTTTTGTGATCTGCTTGAAAACCCCCATTCGATTCCTCGCGCTGCTGCTAAATTACTGCCTATCTATTCCCTAATGAAGCCATTGAAACATGATAGTTTCCTATAGAATTTAGTAGGTGTCCTGCGGTTGCAAATGGACTCACTTAACCGACGTGATTATTACTTATCAATTACATCAAAGATGATTTTGTCATTTGTAAATTGAAGATTTACCATTAGCCTACATTATGCCTGGTACAGTGAATGCAAAATTCACTTATTTTGTTGTTACCGATGCTAAGTACACTATAATCATTATTCCGAACTTAGTTACATAAAGGGGAATCGTTTAATTGGTTATTGTACATCTTTAATGAGTGTTAGAGTTAGATATAATTATGTAAGTACATATGAATAAGTTTCTCTCTTGGCTATCTTTTCTGCATTTTGTATCAGTTGTATTTACATTGTTAATGTGTATCGGTGCAATTTTAACTATTACAGAATAAGTAAATGACACTTGCGGTTGCGGTTTCAACGTGGAAGTAATAAATTTTTTTTTAGCACAATGTTGCAGGTTTTTTTTATTTACCTTAACGTTTTGCTCTGAAATCAGATTTATATGAATCGAATGGTATTATTCATAGTTATTTTATTTGTGATAAGGTAAGTACTTTGTATTGCAATGGTTATAAATGTACGATAGATTTATTACGCAACGATGTTTGTAAATTGCAAAGACAAATGCAAAGAGAACAACTCTACTAGAATCCTGTTTTTAGTTGAGGTATAACTTGATCTACAAAGTCATATGTCAAGTTCTAGTTTATATTCGTCGTCATATTATGTAATCACATAATTCCTCTAAAGATCTATATATCTTTAGAAATTACTTCCTGTAAGGGAAATGGTTTTGACAGCTTCTTAGTAAAGGGATAACCAAAACAATAACCCTTTTTCTTTTAGTATTAGCATCACAATGTTCTTTATCTTGATACCGAATAATACGTATTCTAGAACTAAACTAATAGCTGCTGCGTAAGTTATAATTAATTAGATAGACATCATTACTTTGATGATGATGGCTGCATAGACATTAGGATAATTACTACTTAAAAGTTCGCCAACAATGTATTTAATATAAGTTACGGAAACACATGTAGAAATGATGTAGATGTTAATTAAGAAAATTTGCATCACTTTATGGATACCGATATAACTATCTTCATCGTCATCAATAACATCACCGTCTACGATATTATAATCATCATTAATCATCATGAAGGAACAGTAACAACGACAATAATATCAACAACTACAAAGCAGAATGTTATCATACATATTTTATAAATGTTAAATATGTTACATAATTAATTTAGTTTTAGATACGACACTATAAGTAGTTCTAAGTTTTTGGATTTGCCTCACACGAAGTTTATTTTGTTTCATTTAAAACTGCCAGTATAAGAAAAATAATACACGATAAAGAGTAATTACACGACTACAATGTTGCGATAAGACTTTGAGTGCTTAAGGAAATATGAACTGCGTATACAAAAAAAAAAAAACGAACAGTTATTAAAGTATATTAGACAAAATATTTTAATATAATTTTGCAAAAGCAAAAAACAATAAAAGAACTATTCCTTTTCAAATATATTAATTACAGCGGATTATAAAAAATATTATAATACATTTTATACTACTGTCGATATTAATAGATTTTTTAATGTTTCCTTAAGAACTGTCGTACTTTGATAACTTAATAAAGTACGATCAATCATTACCTTTATACAACGAAACTGCAAAGATCCTTCAGTGAATTTTTTTGCTTATTATGCACAATACAATTTTAATGGCCTTTTACATTTAATATGAACTTCCCTTTATTATGGATTATTTTTCTTTTTATTATTTTTATTATTTTTCCTTTTTTTTTTTACTACTTATTCAAGTTTACTTCGTTCGGTTAACTTTGTTGCTGTTCCTTCCCTTTTTTATATTTACACGCGTAAGGGTATTAACAGTGCCTGGGATATTTATAAAACTTTTTATACCGAGTCTACAAAACTTTTGTCTTTTATTATAAGTATAGAAAATTTATTCGCGAGAGATTGGCAAAGGCGATGATACGCGTCTAGAAAATAGACAGATCTGATAACCCATGTTCCAGGCTAAAGGTGTTCTTCGGATGAACTAACGTAGGGGAATCAAAAGGCGTACTGGCAATGCGCGTATTTACTCGCGCTCTTCTCTACTACTTCCACGACATTCGAGAGATGATATTTTTGAACCCGCGCGAGAATCGCACATTTTCGCCTGAAAGCATCTTAACAATGAGTAAGATGATGAAAATGGTGTTATGTTAAGAGAATCGATAAATGTCATCCGCTAGCAATTATTCGTAGGAGGAGCATCGTGGTCTGTAGAACAACCTCAATGTTGTTTTAAGCCATTGTTCTTTCGGAATATCTATGAGTCTAATAATTTTCATATTGATCCTATTGTTGATTATCTTTGACAAAGCTTTGCATATTCTTTATATGAGAGATATGGTCGATAATTAATTGATTGATTGGATAAATATTTATTTATGGCCTTGCATTGGTCTGTGTAAACTGTAGTTTATAATTGCCATTTACATGATACGTTTCAGTTGGGTTCTCTAATAATCATAGTGGAACTACATCGTTAAGTAAATGAGGGGGTGCTCAGGTAGATTATTATGGAAACTTGAATGGTATCGTACATTAATGCTTTGGCTGATAATGAGTTACTGATAGAATTTGTACATTAAAATCATACTAATGGAAACTAGTCGAGAAATTTGAGTTTATAGCAACAGCTATTGGTTTAACAGGACTTGTAATCAAAATATTAATTATCTTACACTGTTACCGTGAATTTCTACGCAAGGTACAATATATACTTACACGCAGAGAAATTTTATATTACAAATTACTATTAAAAACAGTACCTAGGCTCCAGAGCATGCTTTTGCCAAAAAAATATTGTTTTTAACAGGAAAAAATAATATTGAAAAAGAAAAAATTCCAGTTATTATAGATATTTTTCCTTTTGTTGACAGGAATTTTTCCTGTTAAAAACAGTAATTTATGTAGTTTGGACTCTGTAGTTTGGGGACTGTTTTTAACAGTAATTTTTAATATAAAATTTTTCTGCGTGTAGAAATCAAAATAAATTTAAAAACCTTTTTTTTTTTTTTCAAAATGACAAAATTAAAAATAAAAATAAAATAAAGTTTAAAAAAATAGTTCATGGATTACGAAAGTTGTGATAAATTATAGTCGTTAAAATAAATGGGTTCAGCTTCTACTTCGTTTTGATGCTCGAAGCCGAGATATTGAATGAAGTAGAATTTCACGCGATGTCGCACCATTTTTGATTAAACGCGCTTCTAATGCATTCTGAGAAAAACGAACTAATCAAAAAGAATGCAAACTGCGATGTTACTTTAAAAAAATTAAAACAAACATTAATTCTTAAAAATAAGGATAAAGGATAAAGGGTTCATTTGAAACTCATTTGTATACTTTTTATAATCTTTACTAATCCAGTTTCTTATAATACATTCTCTCGATAAAAGTACAAGCGGTTCATTTAATACGATTAAAGGTCATATTGTATAAAGCTTTATCACAAGAGAGTTTCATTGCCGAAAGATTGGTAGAAAAACAACAAAGATCCGCATGAAATTGATAGCAGTTAATCTGGTCGTAATTGTTGTTCATTTCTATAAGATTCTATTGATCCCTTTGCCACAAACGAGTAGTTTTTGTCATTAAAAAAACGTTCTCAATTTTCCTTAATAAAATACCAAAGTTTATTATTAAGCTATAAAATGTACTTTGACTTCGTAAAGATTTATTTTATTCTAGTTTTTAAGAAATTGTCTTCAATAAACACTTACCAAATCGTAATCAGGGTTACTTCTGGCAGTTTTCAAATTCAAATGCAAAACATTTAACATTAGTATTTTATTGAAGAAAAAATTGTAACATTTTCAAAATTATAAAAAGAAATTTAGTTATCCTTATTTGGAATATATAATTTGAAAAATATAATGGTTAAAGAATCGTTACTAAAGGCGTTAAATTTTACAAAAAAAAAAAAAAATTATTTTTCAGCCCTCCCTTTTTTATTCTGGCGATTGCATCTAAGGTACGGGGACCTCTGACTTCACGCGATGTCACACCCTTTCTGATTTAACACACGTCTAATAGCTCTTGAAATGAAAAGTTTTATTGGCTCTCTAGCTCTCGCGCAAACATGCTAATCAAAGGGCGTAACCCGGGCTAGACATTCACAACGATTCTCAATAGCAATCCTACATTATGAATGAATGATTGTGTATTTTGCAAGAGAGAAATCCCAAATGTCTGTTACTTTTTCCGCAAAAGCAAAGGGTACTTTTTTTAATCCCGAATATGACAGTTTTAAATGAAATGTGATTTTTCATTTGCAAAATTCACGACGAATCGTCACTCAACTTAACTATGTAATAAATAATTCTGTATTACAACAGAAGTATCGATGACACCGGTTACAATATTAGAAATATCAATTGGAAAATGTTTCGTTTTTAACACACAGAAAATTTGTATAGGAATAAGTATTAGTCTTTTAAAATCATAGAAAAACAAACTTGGAACAAAGTAAATGATATTTAATCACCTGATTTGTGTTAAGGAAATTGTACTGTAATTGTTACATATAAATTATAATGGTACTATATATTTACTACTCCCAGTTTACTAGAATTTATAAACGAATTAAATCTTGGCTCGTTGACACTATCACAACATTGCCTAAAGAAACCTGGATTATTAAAATAACAATCTAGACTACTCATTGAATATACATTAGTCATTTTACAATTCTTATTGCTGATTAAACAACATAGATTGTTAATCAACAAAGCACTATAAAAACCAGGTGTTTTAAAAACGTGTTTTTTTTTTTTTTTTGTTGTTGTTGAAAATTCAACCTTTTTAGTGTTTCATTTTGTTTAATAACACCATGCTTTTGCAGTGCGAAGAATTTTATTTTAGCCATCTGTTCCGTCAGTGTGATTTCGATGAAATTTTCTGTGTATGTTTGATTTCATTAAAACAATCGCGATCGATTCTACGCTACAAATCAAGTGCTAAGATTTTAGCATTCAACAACGTTTCAACCTTAAAAAGGCTTTACAAACGTATTTGCAAAATCACATCAGATTTCTTTTATTCGATTCCTCGATTAACTAGGAATTACTAATCACATCGACTGGCGCAATTTTACCGCTACAGAACGGACCCTGGTAGCAATTAGAACGAGGCCATAAAAGGCCCTGATCGGGTATCTCACAGGCCACATCTCAATTTCCACTAGGGAACAATGTCATTTTTGTTTAGTATTATTTACAAGTTGTAGATTTATATATAGATTTATTTATATAATGCCTCTCATAACATTTCACATAGCGTTCAATTTTTTAACTACGAATGTACACTGTCAAAAATTATAGCGCTCAGTCAAAAATACATGAAATGCTGTATAATTAACAAATTGACTGGTATACCATTTGATACCAAATAGTAGTCAACCTGTTAAAGACGCCTCTTCAAGCAGTGGTGTTTGATTTTTTTATATGATTTTCTTTATTAG
>JABFQA010000486.1:0-19636 GCA_022817065.1 Probaryconus sp. ZL-2020 | reverse complement strand
ACAAAAAAAAAAAAAAAAAAAAAAGAAGAAGAAGAGAGAAGAACGAACAGAGAGAAAAAAAAACTAAATGCGAAAAAGGAAGAAAAAAAATTCCGCCCGATCGACACTGCACCGAACCTCATGGCAACCTCATGGCAGAGCCACTGTAATCACACACAATCACGCGCGCATATTATGTGCAACTACCCCACGGGGAGCGTACATTATACCGTAAAAGGTGCTCGCGAAAATGTCCAATTTCACATTTTAAAATGTGTCGCCTAAACCGCACCGCTCTGATAAATAATGATTTATATGAGGATTGTTGAGCTGAATTGTTTTTTGGAATCACCGAACTACCAGCAACATATTATTTGCTACCTACACCCGAAACAAATTATGATCGTGAAATATTAAACTGACATTTTCAACTTATCTTGATTTAGATAAATGGGCATTTTCAATGAACGATCTTTTCACCTCTTCACTCGGTTCTCGTGAAATTCATGAGCCGTAAATGAACCTTCGATATTTCACGCGGATAACAAATTATTATATATGATAAAATTATGCGTTGATGCTGATCGATTTTTTTTTTCAGCTTTTAACAGAGTTCCCTTAAAATTCTGAAAATGTATAGCCAATAACCATCCAACCAACCAACATTGATTTTTCATCGCTCTTTAATTGGACCTGATGATGTTTAAAAGGCAGTATAAGCTTTTATATTAATGGCAAACCCACTCAAACATACTCCAGCGAATAAACTATAAAGTTATATATTTTTTTTCTTCATAACGTTACGGATATTTCAATATACCGTATCGCAATATTTTTGAACTAATTGTAAAAAATTCTGTTTTAAATTCTTATTTAATAGAATGACGATGAAATTTTCACAATAGCTTGATTAAAACTGTAATGTGGGTTGTGGATTATCACTCGAACTCTGTGTAATATCCACGTTGGAGCGGTGAATGAAAATCGAGTCGAGGCTCTTCGCTTCGGGTTTGTTAGGTCGAAGGATAAATCCGCAAAGTCCGATTCCCTGCGAACCACCTCCGCGTAGGGGACTCATTTATCCCCTTTGACCCCGTTTCCACGTCGTCGCTCTTCGGCTGCCTGCCTGACGGACGAAATTACTGGACTTCCCGCTCCCGGAATTCCTATTCCCGGTTTCACCGAGGAAATGCACTAATTAGCTAGTAATATTCCATCTTTCCTCTTACTATTTTTAGCAGCTTCCTTTTATTCTTTCACCTGTCTTTTCGATTACCCTTTTTGTCTTACTTGTTTTCAAAAAGTTTACTGAGAAAAAAATTTGCACACAAATTACTATACTTTATGGTAAAGCAGTCAAAAAAATAAAGTTAGGAGATTTTTACTATCAAGTAAGGTAAAAATCTCCCAACCTTTTTTTTTTTTTCTCTGTGTAAGCATCCTCAATTACGAAAAGCAACAATAATACACGATAAGATAACAATTAGAAAACTATATATCTCATCAATCAAGAAAAGAAGGAAAACGTCCTTTGAAAAAAAAAAGACATACGGCGTCATTTCTATTTGTACAATTAACACAAGTTTTTCGTAAGCGACAGCGGGTGGCTCGCGCCTCACAATTGAGAATAGAAATATCTTTGACTCGAATTCGACGCGATTCTTTGTCAGAAGTGAATGATATAATCCGCGAGAAGACAGGTAGAGAGCGATCTCCCATTGTTGGCGTCGCTGCACGAGTAGCCGCCATGTTTGCTGACAGTGGGCCCCGCCTTCTCCCTCTCTTCCACCTTCTCCCAGAGTCTGTAAGGCCCCGCGGTGCTTTTCTTGTTTGCTACTTTTGAGTCGCACCTCTTCTTTTTCTCAGCACCTCGACACGCACGAGGTGGTAACATAAATATAATGTCACGCTCCCGCGATCACCAATGGTGCTTCAAAATGGGCTCAACGATTCTTTGCATCTTGCTGGAATGAAGAGAGAGAAAAAAAAAACAGTTTTTTGAGATTCATTCTTGTAACATATATGGAAAAAAAGGTTGGAATCTTGTCAGCAATACCACTTTCTAAAATCAGCCATACGATTATGACCAAATTATTTTTAAAATATAGCTGGATGTTCGAATATCATTTCTATAGTTTGAAAATTAAAAATCGGTCCCTGAATTCATTTTTAAGAGGTCTATAAAATTAAGGACACTAACCAATCCCGATGTTCACGTACTTCTACGTATTGCCACTGGCTATAATAAAAGAGATGGCCCAAGTTTCTAAAGAACGGTAGTAAGTGCCGTATTCGATTCTTAGAGTGGTGGCAAATGAAAAATGAGGATGGGACCGGGCCTTGCGATCCAGGGGACATCCAATATTTTGGCATTCGAGCCAACTCGATTGTTCGTCCTCCTTGCACAGGATTTATTATTACGTTTTTTTCTTTTTCATCTTCTATTTCTTTTTCTTCCCTGAAGGAGATCCTTGAATCCAAAGAATAATGCAAGGTAATGTGATTAATGGCGTCGGTGAAATGTTATTGTAGGGGAAACAGGAAGTTGGGGCAATATTTGACAACAATTGTATCACGATAAGTGATCTCGATAAGAGGCACCAAGTGAATCTTTAATATTATACATTTCGAAGATTAGTTCTTTAAGTACTCTTAAGTATGTTGTATTGAGGTAAAATGAACTTTTTTTTTTTTACTTAAAATGTTTGATATGAGTAATAAGATTGATTTATTATTAAAATATTTTTCTCTGCGTCTACTCTTCTAATTCATCTATACCTTCAAACGAGCGTCAGTTTAGTTTTCAGCTGCTTTATTTTTTCAGTAGCTGTAAATGAACCAACCGTGTACTCGACTTGAAAAAAATGGGAAAAAAATAAAAACTAAAACAGAAAAAAACTTTTTACACCCACTTCTCCGGCTAGTCCAATTAAGTTTAAATTACTACTGCTCAGCCCTCAGTACTCCAAAAAAAAAGAACATGGTTAACAGCCAAATTATAAATCTCATGATCTTATGCTCGTGTCGTTAAACGCCACTTGATGTGCAACATATTTTTTATCTTTTCTTCTTTTTCATCAGGAAATACAATCTCCATATCCGCAATCTTCAAAAAGGCGAAAAAAAAAAAATAAACCGAAAAATCGTCACCAGAAAATGGTCGTTAAAAAGGCTTGTGACGTAAAGTGGGAAATATATGGCCATGCGTTGGCTCGCCGACAAAGTGGGACACTTAAAACTTAAGTCTTAAACTTGAGATAAACGATGGCTTTAAAAAAAATCGTAGTCGAAGACTGGTCAAGAATAATATAAGTAGGAGGCACGCGTGCTTCTGTTGTTGCAACTGTCGCCATCGAGATTCATCTGCTTGTCCTCAAGTGGGATGAAAACAAATGATGGCAGCATCCGGGCTTGCTACGAGATCGAGCCGAGTGCAAACACTCGTAACTCGATCGGCACGTGTTTCCAAGGAAATAAACTATATCTAATTACGCGCAAACAATTTTTACAACCAAACCGTCAATCAACAATTTCTATAACATTTACATTGTATAAATACGTACGGATCTATTTTTATTTAGGCAATAAGTTTGTTTAACGTATCGGATTATATTTTATTTATACTTTTTATATTAATTGTTAACATTTTATTTTTAACGTTCAGCAGTTTAACAAAAAATCCAAACGTGTAAATTAACATTAGAACGGTTTTATTTTTTACACCATGAAAGAAGTGAATTATTTAGATGTAAAATATAGTTTTAAAAATATACTTTTTGTCCGAATGAAGAATTTCAAATTCAGTAAAAACAGAGTGAAAAGCGATCTTATTCTTTTGAGGAATGAAAAGATAAGAGGAAGTGTATTTTATTGTACAAACACACGAATATAAATGTTTTGAAATAATTCAAGTCAGTTAAAGAAAGCTGTATTAAAAATGTGGACGGCGTTTCTTGTTAGCGTACGTGCTTTTTTGATTGTTTCGTTAACAAGATTAACGCAAACAGCTGCCGCTGCGGGACGATGTGACTAGAAGACACGCGGAAGTACAAAACAGAATCTAACCGCTCGCGTGTATTTCCTTTTTCCAATTTCCTATAATCCCGTAATTTGTTTCCAGAATCTAAACAAACTTCGTCTGGCGCGCAACAGCAAATCAACATGATTGATACGATGAAGTGAAATATTTGGATTATGTCATTCATTAAAGTCAACACACAATCGCTTTCAATCGGCTTTCGAGTGAGTATGTTTTACCTCTCATGATACATCAAGAATATTTAAGTATATTAAAACAGTTGCATGTGATGTAATTTGTAATATAATTTTTATATCAATTAATAAAAATAATAGTATTCTACGAAAATTGCGAAAATTTAATAAAGAAAAATCTTCAAAGAAATAAAGCTAAGGTTATTATTGCGTGTAAATTCGTTGATCTCTTTTTATTTCCTTTTTTCCGCACATATTTATCATTAATGTAACGTAACCATTTAATGCGCCATTTAATTCAAAGTGGTGCAATCTCATGCCTCAAATTTTCAGTCCTTTTAGGAAGGTTTTCGTTTCCATTCATTTCCTTCTCATTCATTTAACTCATTCTTTACGCCCCACAAAAAGATATCAAAGCAAGCGGTTATATCATAAGTGATATATGTATATCCATATACATTTTAAAAGTAAGATGAAATTTATGTTTAAAAAAAGTAACACGCTGGAAACATAATTTACTGACGTAGTATTTTTATTCATTTTCAATTTTTACTAATTTCCGATATTTTAAAAATATATTTTAGCTAATAATAAAGAAATTAGAAGACTAGACAAAAAAATTAGAGTATAACAGTCTGTAATATATTATATAAAGAATAATCTGACGCAGTATTTAATTTTAACTTAGTTTCTTTTAATGAATTAGCATAGGGAAAATTTATGGACTTCTGCCCAAAGAACCCTGTCAATGAAAAAAGTTGTCACCGAACTGATATTAGTACGCTGAGAAAAATAGTTTGTTTAAAACGTTCAAAATACATTTTATACAAGTTTCTCCATCTTTTTTTTTTCAATTTTTAAATATGTTCATGATCTTGAAAAAATGTCGGTCAGTTGAAAACGGCAGCCAAGAATGGCAGTCGTTTATGGTCCCAATAATGTAAAGCAACAGTCTGAGAAAACGGCGCTACCTTTTTAGTCCGAAACGGTCATAAAAATAAAGACTCCCTCGCGGTTGTCGGCTTTGTTCCTAAAGGCAAGAAAACATTTTTAATAACTTCAAAAAATCAAACCTCAAACAGAGCTACCGCTTTTCACGAGCTGCTTAAAAGGCCTTTACCAGTTTTCGAGTTTTTTTTTTTTTTTTTTTCGAACAAAAAAGACCAGACGCTATATGTGCGAAAAAAATACTACTCGGTTAAGGGAAGCATTTTCTCTTTTCCTTTTTTTAAGACCTGACGTTGTAAATTTTTCTATCTTCGAACATCAATACATTTTTCCTTTTTTTTTTTTTTTTTTTGGTTCTCTTTAATAAATGGATTGTTGCATAGTAATTTTTTAATACCAATTGTCACAAAATGGTCACAAATTTTTCGATAAAAAATAACAAATTCTTTTGTTTGGTATATTTATGGGTAATGTTTTTTATATATATTTTTTATTGCTTTACTTTTTTCCAGTTTTTTATTATTACATTTTATTTTTTAAATATTTTTTCATATTGACATGAAACTGTTTTCTTCCTTTTGGAAGAGGAGAAGCAATTTTTTCATTACAAGTGAAAAGCCCTTTTTCATTACAATGAAAAATATCTGTAAATTAATGTGACAGTGTAACATTACACTAAGAAAAAGAAACAAAGAAAAATTACCATCTTTGTTGGTAATGTGAGAATATACTTTCCCAGTCGAGAAAGTTAACATCTTTTTTGAGAAAAATTAATATCATTCCTGATATACATTTTCAACAAGTCAGCAAATTTTAATAAAAAAGATGGTAATTTTCCCAGTTGGGAAAGTATATCCGCACATTACCAACAAAGATGGTAATTTTTCTGAAAATTTTTTCTCCGCACTCTTAAAACAGAAATATTGATGCAATCCTTAAATTCTTGAATCAAGTATTAAACCCTCTTAGTATTTTCTTAATCTTATGGAGTATTGATTCAAGAATTTTTCGCTATTCATGAGGAACATCTTGAGTCAAGAATTTCTGCAGATTGGTGTTGACCCAAGAATTAAAATTCTAGATTTAAGCTGGAATAAGTTTCTATTCAAAACTTCAATTTTCTGTCTATGAACTTTGACAGTTTTGAATCAATCCTAGTAATATTTGAATCAACCCATTATCTGTCAATATTTTTAAAATCTTGCATCAAGATGTGTATTTTTAAGAGTGCATAGTCCCATACAGTGTAGTAAATTTTTTTTCTCATTGTAATAATAATTTTTTTGTTGTTTAGTCAAAGAAAGTTAAACTATTAACGAAGTGTACGAGAAAATGTTTTTAGGATTTGTAAGCTTGACATGTGTGATCAGAGTGAACTGATGGACCGAGCGCGTTCCTTATATGGAAATATGTGACCCTACCCAAGGTAGGTGTATCTGTCGCAATGGTGTCGAGTTGTTTCGCTCCACGAAGCGAGGAAGAGCATCCATCGGGGTCTCAAAGATACCGCCGTGGGACGTCATATCCATTGAAATGGGCCCAGCGATCCTCGACATCTTCACTTGTTCGCTGCCTATTAATAAGCCCCATCACGAGCTGCTAATGACCACCCTACAACGGACCTCTTTTATTTCAACAGTTACCTACAAAAATTCCTTTATCCTCTCTCCGTCTCACTCTTTCTCTCTTCATCTATCTTTAGAAATTCGTATACCCTTTACATTGTGCTGTGTGTGTGACACATCAAATAAAATTCATCAAGTCCTGGCTTATGGAAAAATCAAAATTTTCCATGACATTTCAGATGACTTCAGAAAACCATTATGAGTTATCTTAAAATCAAAATAATCCTTATCGTAAAATTCCCTTTGACAAGTGGATGATCCAAAAGGTGTTTGGCTTTCTACAAGGTAGTAAAGCTTATTATCTTTGATATGTAGGTGTAGGGTGCGTATTATTGTTTTTAAAAGACTATCGTTTTCCACTGATTATGTTTCCAAAAAAAATGACAAATGTACTGTTTATTCGACAACCTGGACAAAGATATTCATTACGGGACTCCTTTTCCCCGCTCTCTGTCTCTCTTTCTCTGGCTCATTCTCTGAGATTATCAGTGTGTCTTGTCGTCCATTAGGGATTCTTATTATCAAACATTGCCGCGCTGCTTAATCTTTGTCCACTGATCTTTTGCTTTTGCCCGGACACGATACAAACAGAATAACTTGAAAACAAACTCAGCTAAGATAGAAATAAAAATGATTAATGGTCTCATTTTAATTCGGTATTTAAATTTTGTTTCCGTTTGGTATAAGGCATGGAATAGATTGATAATCATTGTACACGATGATTTCAATTGTCAACCGGTAAATACCAATAGATCGTATGTGATTTTTAATACGACGCTTACTGCAATGGAGCAAATAATATTTGCTCAACGTCAATTTACTCTAATGACTGGATTAACATAGACGGATTAGAATTCATTCTGGTCTGATAATCCCATCAAAATTGTTACCTACTTTTAGCAAAGCAAATATTCCGACAAACGTACCGGTTATAAGTCTTACACAAAACATTTATCCCTTTATCTTGGTTATCTTGCTTTTTCTCATAGCGTATTGTTCGTTAACTTTTGCTGAGTCATGAAAATATCTATGGCGTTGCATAATTTTTAGAAAGGTTGATATCTATCTGATCTTCTTGTGAAAAATCGAAGAAAAAAAAAACAATTTGTTTATCATATCTTGGATTTATTGAAGGGAATCGGTATAAAAATGTGCTAGATTATGTTAACAGAACGAGTCTAACATTCATAATGAACGAAATTATTTAAAATTCTTTTCCTTATCATTAGTATTTTTAAAACAAAATGAGATCCATTAGAACAGAACAAAAAAAGATTCATGATTATCAATAATCTCGTCATTGTTTAGTAATGAAAAATTACTTTTTTATCTTTACAAAGCTTTCACTGAAATACCTGTTGGTCCAATCAGAACTACGATGACCAAATGTTATCATAATTAGGTAACCATGTTGCCGCAGCATGTCGTTTTCAGTTGAAAAAAAAAAAATGATATTCCGAAATGTCAACTGTCTTCGAGGATTTGGTTTCAAACGCAATCCTCCCAAAAAGGAAACGGTCTTTGTGCATTGTGGTCGAAACTTCTGGGGGCTTTTAGTTCGCGTGGCTGACTCGCTGAAGAAGGGTTACTGGTTACTACGACGGCTGGCCAAATATTTATCGTAATTACCCCGATCCTGTTATTATTCATCACGAATATGAGATTTCTTTGCGAGGCTCCTTTTCGGATCAAACCGGAAGTGAGCGGGTGCTGTTTTTACACACGTTACTTTTCATCGCCGGTCAGGCTTGTCCACTTGGAATAATATCAATGACAAAGCAATCGGTCACTTTATTTTTCCTTTATTTTGGAAAAATAGAAAAAAAAACCTGGAGAACGTTGAACAGTTTCGACAAATGTTTTGAAAATACTGTCTATTGTGATATAGTTTATGAGTCTGTGTTATCAAAACAGCCGATGCAAACCACAACCATATAGAATTTCTTTCTTCTTTTTTCCTTTGTTTTCTCAAAATCATTTTTGTAACACTTTCTTTAATATCTTTTTGTCAATATTATAATTGTAATAATCTTATGCCAGTACAATACACGGAGAAAAAAGTTACTACAAAAATTACTATACTTTATCATAAAGCAAGAACAAAAACAAACTTTGAAGATATTTACTATCGAGTATAGTAAAAATTTGCCTACATAATAATAAAATTTATTCTTTTTATACTAAATTTTAGTATGAATTAGGTAAATTTTTACTATACTCGATAGTAAATATATGCAAAATAGTCTTACATAAAATTGATATTGATTTTATTAGAAATTGATTTTTCATAATTGAAATGATTCGTTTGTAAATGAATTTAGCACAGACAAGATATAGAAACAATAATAAAAAAAAAAAGAAAAGAAAAAAAAGAGAGAAGATAAGGAATAATTGTGAGACACCTGTGAAACATTATTTTCGCAGACGATGAACAGAATAGTATGTCCATATACAGCATGAATCCGTTGGTGATTGTAGATTTAAGCCGATTTTGAAGCAGAGTATGAAATTTGTCAATAGCAAGCGTAAAAATCGTGACGAAACTGTTTGAGAAGACGGTGTCTTTATTAATCGGGACAGCTTGACAGTACGCGCAATAGCTCACTCCGGACAATAAAATAAGAGAAGGAACATAGTGAAAGAGTTACAGCTAGAGATATCTGTCGGCGGTGCTTTGCTCGCTCTGACATTGGCCAATAGCTTTTACCAATAGGGTATACGGTGATCCATCTTAGAGCTGCCAACTCTAGTTGAAATCGTTCGAATTGGACTTGCATCCAATGGCTACTATCCACTATGTCAGTAACCGTTAGAGATCACGATCGTTGTCGTTTACGTTCATGTTCACGTTCACGATCCTTACGAAGACTCAATCCACGATAAAAAATCCTTTATCTTATTCTTTATATATATATATCCTATACCACGAATTCTGTCAAATAGACATTATTATTATTATTATTATTGTTTATCCAGTAACAATTTTATTAAGTACACATTTTATTTATCGACATTTTTCAAAACGATTTAGCAATTTCAATAATTTGGGTCAAATCTTGTATTTATAACTGACGGCTACTTATATTTTTAACTTATCATTTTTGTTACTCAATTCCTCTCGTTATTAATTATTCGACATTAATTTTGTCACTTTCGACGTTATAACGTAACTTAATATTTTCTAAATAATTTACTATTTCAGATGGTTCTTCTCAATGTTCATTATTTTGTTTAGTATTTTTCAACGGACTTCGGCGACTTAAAAAATATGTATCAAAACGAAAAAAAAAAAAAGGGTAAAATTAATTTAAAATATCTGGCACGTATGGTAACGAGATTTAAAATTTGGTTGAAAATGAAGTATTGACACGCAATAATCGTTTCTTCGCAAAAATGTTAATGAAGAATTTATCGTCCCAAAGGATAATCATATCAGGACGGATAGGCTCATTAACATTTAAATAAACACGTTCCTTTGGACAGCTCTTATTCTTCAGTACGGTCGAAGCAATTATTCTTCAAAGATGTGTCGTAATGTTGTTGGAGGTGTGTCCAAAAACGCCAAAGAAAAAATACAAACAAAAATAAGAACTACGCGACTGTTTATATTAATAATTTATCGATCTGACGTAGCGCGATTAAAATATTAGTGACGCAGGTGTGTGTGTGTGTGTGTGTGTGTGTGTGTGTGTTAAGTCTAGTCCAAGAGTCCGAGAGAGATAGAGAGTATGAGAGGGATTTCCTTTTTTCGGCATTTTTTTCATATCTCTCGCGCTTATAAGATGAAATAGGATATTCGCGAGTTCCAGGAGTTGCCGGTAAACTGATGCGTATATGATTATGTAAATTGCTTGTAGTATGACATCGGTGATTGTAAATAAATTTATTGCAGATTTGTCTGGCCATGTAAATATAATGCGCTGTCTCGCAGGATTTGCGGATATTTTTCATCGCTTCTGATTTATTTTGTTATTCCTTACAATATAATCAACGTTTTCTAGAAGAAAGAGCATGGCCATGAATTATTTATAGTTTCTTTTAACAATGTTTCGGGAGGTTTCAAAATGTTCCCAAAAAGTTATTCATATTTAACATCCTGTCCAACACACGAGCGTGTAATTATGCCAAAAAAAAATGGAGTTATGTTTTATTAGCGCGCAATGGTCGCATCAAGCGTGCACATGGTTTTTCCAATTTATCGTCTCCATCAACAGATGTGCTACGCTAATTGCACGATTTGCCGTACGTGTAATTGCATTCTATAAAATTAATACCAATTTTATGAAAACAAATCTAATAATTACATCAAATACAAAATAATAACAATAATGATAATAATAATAATAATAATAATAATAATAATAATAAAAATAATATTGATAATCCAAAATAATGTACAAAGAAACCGAAGAAAATTTGTTTTCATTCCGTTACATTATACGCTAAACTTTTAGCTATTGCAGCGCCAGAAAAGTGGGAAAAATTGTAAGTATTGTTGGGTAATATAATATTGAAGTGGTAAATTAACTGTTAAACGAATGATGATGATGATGATTTCATTTTTGTTTTGGAATTTAAACATTTTGAATTTCGCGCGAGTGCGTGCGCATTTCTTATCACCGCAGCTCACTTCAGACCGTGCTGAGTTTTTTACTTGTCGATTTTAATATAAAAAAAATTAAGAATTCTAGTTTTTATAACAAACAAACTTAAAATAAAACATACTCATATTTAATTAACAGTTTTGTAATGTTTTATAAGTGTGTAAATTTATTAAGACCCAACAGTATTGTCATTGTAGATGTCAGGACCGTCGCAATTCAGAGGTAGAGGCTTAACATATAACTGCGTAGTGTTTCTTTTTTTAAAAGCGAGAAAATGTCCTTCGAGTGTTTACAGAAAACATAAAAACGTCGACAAAAATTCATGTTTACGTAAAACATAAAAAAAGATGCCTTCAAAGCACCCGCAATTATAAAATACCGTTCAAACAGAGTTCCCAATTTTGCAAACGTGTTTCAGATAAGATACGCGCATGCGTCAATTACACGAACCGTCAATTATGTATAAACGCGGAATTGCTCCAGAGCTTAATCTAAACGACGATGATTAATTTCTCAACGCGTAAAAAAGGCAAACGATAATTGCGCGAATCTAAAGCGAAAATGTTCGTCAATGATATACGAGCGTGAGGTTGTGTAACGCTAACGTTCTTCTGATATTTTATTCCAATGCTAATGATGCGTATGATTTGTGTCCTTATTACACTTGTTTTGCATTCGTTTTAATTACAGATACAAAAATTATTGTATAATTTTGTTATTCGATTTCTTTGTATTTAAATAGAATATAATTAAAATAGAATTCGTATTCGTGCAATATTTGTTGTGAGATGATGAAAATTATTCTTTGTACAGAAAACAAAAAATAGGGTGGCAAGTTATAATGATTGTTATAGTTATAGTAATTGGCATAATGGGAACGTTTGACGCCCGGCTCGGTTTATCCACGCTCTATCTGCCATGCGCTCTGTTTCCTTCTAAACATGAGTTTCGGTGCATTAAAATAACACCTTACAACACCACACAGTTGGTCGAATTAGATCGTCATCTGCCCTGGCATCGTAACGCTCCTGATTGCTTTCATTCAGCCTGTTGCTTTTCTACATCAAATTGTACACACAGAAAAAAAAGTCTTTGAAAAAATATTTTTTCACACCTCGGACAGCGGAAAAAAGTGGAACTAACTACTCCCTAGGGAGGGAAATTTCATTTTCGTACCTCGGGAGAGGACAAAAGTGGAACTTTTTCGCCCTAGGGCGGAAAAGTGGTCTTTTCCGCCCGGTGGTTCCACTTTTGGCCTCTCCTTCGGCATGAAAAATATCGTTCAAGCCTCGGGCGCCAGTGGCGCCCTCGGCAATAATGTGCTATTATTTTCCTGAAAAAGGACTATACTGTACCGTAATATAGGGATAGAATCAAATTTATCAAAAATAAATTATTCGTGTAGAAAACACAAGCAATTTACCTGTTATTAATCATGATTATGAATATAAGAAGTTGATATAAGCAATAAATTTTTTTTTTTTTTTTGTTGAATCGATGAAGATTCTAACATCATTGCTGAATGAAATAAATAATTCGTCTTAATCAGCTACTGTGTTTATGTGGGTCAAATTTTTTGCTCTGTCGTTGCAATAAGGGTAATAAGGGTAACGTCATTACTGTTTACAATGGCATCAACGTTCGCGATAAGAGCACGCATGTCTTAACGTTATATGTGGTAAACAACCATATTGAAGGGAGTTTCGCGTGTACATCGACGACATATGTACTTACATATCCCTTCTGTTCCAAAAGCGTTTCCGTTTCAGTACTTATCGTTACTTAGCTTTTTACATCCCTCAAGTCATTAAACGTGAATTGCATCTATATAACGCAAAGCAATGATCTTCGCGAACAAATAAATTATTCATTACGATTTCCTACTGATGATATTTGTTTCACTCTTAAAAATATACATCTTGATGCAAGATTTTAAAAATATTGACAGATAATGGGTTGATTCAAATATTACTAGGATTGATTCAAAACTGTCAAAGTTCATAGACAGAAAATTGAAGTTTTGAATAGAAACTTATTCCAGCTTAAATCTAGAATTTTAATTCTTGGGTCAACACCAATCTGCAGAAATTCTTGACTCAAGATGTTCCTCATGAATAGCGAAAAATTCTTGAATCAATACTCCATAAGATTAAGAAAATACTAAGAGGGTTTAATACTTGATTCAAGAATTTAAGGATTGCATCAATATTTCTGTTTTAAGAGTGCGGAGAAAAAATTTTCAGAAAAATTACCATCTTTGTTGGTAATGTGCGGATATACTTTCCCAACTGGGAAAATTACCATCTTTTTTATTAAAATTTGCTGACTTGTTGAAAATGTATATCAGGAATGATATTAATTTTTCTCAAAAAAGATGTTAACTTTCTCGACTGGGAAAGTATATTCTCACATTACCAACAAAGATGGTAATTTTTCTTTGTTTCTTTTTCTTAGTGTAATGTTACACTGTCACATTAATTTACAGATATTTTTCATTGTAATGAAAAAGGGCTTTTCACTTGTAATGAAAAAATTGCTTCTCCTCTTCCAAAAGGAAGAAAACAGTTTCATGTCAATATGAAAAAATATTTAAAAAATAAAATGTAATAATAAAAAACTGGAAAAAAGTAAAGCAATAAAAAATATATATAAAAAACATTACCCATAAATATACCAAACAAAAGAATTTGTTATTTTTTATCGAAAAATTTGTGACCATTTTGTGACAATTGGTATTAAAAAATTACTATGCAACAATCCATTTATTAAAGAGAACCAAAAAAAAAAAAAAAAAAAGGAAAAATGTATTGATGTTCGAAGATAGAAAAATTTACAACGTCAGGTCTTAAAAAAAGGAAAAGAGAAAATGCTTCCCTTAACCGAGTAGTATTTTTTTCGCACATATAGCGTCTGGTCTTTTTTGTTCGAAAAAAAAAAAAAAAAAAACTCGAAAACTGGTAAAGGCCTTTTAAGCAGCTCGTGAAAAGCGGTAGCTCTGTTTGAGGTTTGATTTTTTGAAGTTATTAAAAATGTTTTCTTGCCTTTAGGAACAAAGCCGACAACCGCGAGGGAGTCTTTATTTTTATGACCGTTTCGGACTAAAAAGGTAGCGCCGTTTTCTCAGACTGTTGCTTTACATTATTGGGACCATAAACGACTGCCATTCTTGGCTGCCGTTTTCAACTGACCGACATTTTTTCAAGATCATGAACATATTTAAAAATTGAAAAAAAAAAGATGGAGAAACTTGTATAAAATGTATTTTGAACGTTTTAAACAAACTATTTTTCTCAGCGTACTAATATCAGTTCGGTGACAACTTTTTTCATTGACAGGGTTCTTTGGGCAGAAGTCCATAAATTTTCCCTATGCTAATTCATTAAAAGAAACTAAGTTAAAATTAAATACTGCGTCAGATTATTCTTTATATAATATATTACAGACTGTTATACTCTAATTTTTTTGTCTAGTCTTCTAATTTCTTTATTATTAGCTAAAATATATTTTTAAAATATCGGAAATTAGTAAAAATTGAAAATGAATAAAAATACTACGTCAGTAAATTATGTTTCCAGCGTGTTACTTTTTTTAAACATAAATTTCATCTTACTTTTAAAATGTATATGGATATACATATATCACTTATGATATAACCGCTTGCTTTGATATCTTTTTGTGGGGCGTAAAGAATGAGTTAAATGAATGAGAAGGAAATGAATGGAAACGAAAACCTTCCTAAAAGGACTGAAAATTTGAGGCATGAGATTGCACCACTTTGAATTAAATGGCGCATTAAATGGTTACGTTACATTAATGATAAATATGTGCGGAAAAAAGGAAATAAAAAGAGATCAACGAATTTACACGCAATAATAACCTTAGCTTTATTTCTTTGAAGATTTTTCTTTATTAAATTTTCGCAATTTTCGTAGAATACTATTATTTTTATTAATTGATATAAAAATTATATTACAAATTACATCACATGCAACTGTTTTAATATACTTAAATATTCTTGATGTATCATGAGAGGTAAAACATACTCACTCGAAAGCCGATTGAAAGCGATTGTGTGTTGACTTTAATGAATGACATAATCCAAATATTTCACTTCATCGTATCAATCATGTTGATTTGCTGTTGCGCGCCAGACGAAGTTTGTTTAGATTCTGGAAACAAATTACGGGATTATAGGAAATTGGAAAAAGGAAATACACGCGAGCGGTTAGATTCTGTTTTGTACTTCCGCGTGTCTTCTAGTCACATCGTCCCGCAGCGGCAGCTGTTTGCGTTAATCTTGTTAACGAAACAATCAAAAAAGCACGTACGCTAACAAGAAACGCCGTCCACATTTTTAATACAGCTTTCTTTAACTGACTTGAATTATTTCAAAACATTTATATTCGTGTGTTTGTACAATAAAATACACTTCCTCTTATCTTTTCATTCCTCAAAAGAATAAGATCGCTTTTCACTCTGTTTTTACTGAATTTGAAATTCTTCATTCGGACAAAAAGTATATTTTTAAAACTATATTTTACATCTAAATAATTCACTTCTTTCATGGTGTAAAAAATAAAACCGTTCTAATGTTAATTTACACGTTTGGATTTTTTGTTAAACTGCTGAACGTTAAAAATAAAATGTTAACAATTAATATAAAAAGTATAAATAAAATATAATCCGATACGTTAAACAAACTTATTGCCTAAATAAAAATAGATCCGTACGTATTTATACAATGTAAATGTTATAGAAATTGTTGATTGACGGTTTGGTTGTAAAAATTGTTTGCGCGTAATTAGATATAGTTTATTTCCTTGGAAACACGTGCCGATCGAGTTACGAGTGTTTGCACTCGGCTCGATCTCGTAGCAAGCCCGGATGCTGCCATCATTTGTTTTCATCCCACTTGAGGACAAGCAGATGAATCTCGATGGCGACAGTTGCAACAACAGAAGCACGCGTGCCTCCTACTTATATTATTCTTGACCAGTCTTCGACTACGATTTTTTTTAAAGCCATCGTTTATCTCAAGTTTAAGACTTAAGTTTTAAGTGTCCCACTTTGTCGGCGAGCCAACGCATGGCCATATATTTCCCACTTTACGTCACAAGCCTTTTTAACGACCATTTTCTGGTGACGATTTTTCGGTTTATTTTTTTTTTTTCGCCTTTTTGAAGATTGCGGATATGGAGATTGTATTTCCTGATGAAAAAGAAGAAAAGATAAAAAATATGTTGCACATCAAGTGGCGTTTAACGACACGAGCATAAGATCATGAGATTTATAATTTGGCTGTTAACCATGTTCTTTTTTTTTGGAGTACTGAGGGCTGAGCAGTAGTAATTTAAACTTAATTGGACTAGCCGGAGAAGTGGGTGTAAAAAGTTTTTTTCTGTTTTAGTTTTTATTTTTTTCCCATTTTTTTCAAGTCGAGTACACGGTTGGTTCATTTACAGCTACTGAAAAAATAAAGCAGCTGAAAACTAAACTGACGCTCGTTTGAAGGTATAGATGAATTAGAAGAGTAGACGCAGAGAAAAATATTTTAATAATAAATCAATCTTATTACTCATATCAAACATTTTAAGTAAAAAAAAAAAAGTTCATTTTACCTCAATACAACATACTTAAGAGTACTTAAAGAACTAATCTTCGAAATGTATAATATTAAAGATTCACTTGGTGCCTCTTATCGAGATCACTTATCGTGATACAATTGTTGTCAAATATTGCCCCAACTTCCTGTTTCCCCTACAATAACATTTCACCGACGCCATTAATCACATTACCTTGCATTATTCTTTGGATTCAAGGATCTCCTTCAGGGAAGAAAAAGAAATAGAAGATGAAAAAGAAAAAAACGTAATAATAAATCCTGTGCAAGGAGGACGAACAATCGAGTTGGCTCGAATGCCAAAATATTGGATGTCCCCTGGATCGCAAGGCCCGGTCCCATCCTCATTTTTCATTTGCCACCACTCTAAGAATCGAATACGGCACTTACTACCGTTCTTTAGAAACTTGGGCCATCTCTTTTATTATAGCCAGTGGCAATACGTAGAAGTACGTGAACATCGGGATTGGTTAGTGTCCTTAATTTTATAGACCTCTTAAAAATGAATTCAGGGACCGATTTTTAATTTTCAAACTATAGAAATGATATTCGAACATCCAGCTATATTTTAAAAATAATTTGGTCATAATCGTATGGCTGATTTTAGAAAGTGGTATTGCTGACAAGATTCCAACCTTTTTTTCCATATATGTTACAAGAATGAATCTCAAAAAACTGTTTTTTTTTTCTCTCTCTTCATTCCAGCAAGATGCAAAGAATCGTTGAGCCCATTTTGAAGCACCATTGGTGATCGCGGGAGCGTGACATTATATTTATGTTACCACCTCGTGCGTGTCGAGGTGCTGAGAAAAAGAAGAGGTGCGACTCAAAAGTAGCAAACAAGAAAAGCACCGCGGGGCCTTACAGACTCTGGGAGAAGGTGGAAGAGAGGGAGAAGGCGGGGCCCACTGTCAGCAAACATGGCGGCTACTCGTGCAGCGACGCCAACAATGGGAGATCGCTCTCTACCTGTCTTCTCGCGGATTATATCATTCACTTCTGACAAAGAATCGCGTCGAATTCGAGTCAAAGATATTTCTATTCTCAATTGTGAGGCGCGAGCCACCCGCTGTCGCTTACGAAAAACTTGTGTTAATTGTACAAATAGAAATGACGCCGTATGTCTTTTTTTTTTCAAAGGACGTTTTCCTTCTTTTCTTGATTGATGAGATATATAGTTTTCTAATTGTTATCTTATCGTGTATTATTGTTGCTTTTCGTAATTGAGGATGCTTACACAGAGAAAAAAAAAAAAAGGTTGGGAGATTTTTACCTTACTTGATAGTAAAAATCTCCTAACTTTATTTTTTTGACTGCTTTACCATAAAGTATAGTAATTTGTGTGCAAATTTTTTTCTCAGTAAACTTTTTGAAAACAAGTAAGACAAAAAGGGTAATCGAAAAGACAGGTGAAAGAATAAAAGGAAGCTGCTAAAAATAGTAAGAGGAAAGATGGAATATTACTAGCTAATTAGTGCATTTCCTCGGTGAAACCGGGAATAGGAATTCCGGGAGCGGGAAGTCCAGTAATTTCGTCCGTCAGGCAGGCAGCCGAAGAGCGACGACGTGGAAACGGGGTCAAAGGGGATAAATGAGTCCCCTACGCGGAGGTGGTTCGCAGGGAATCGGACTTTGCGGATTTATCCTTCGACCTAACAAACCCGAAGCGAAGAGCCTCGACTCGATTTTCATTCACCGCTCCAACGTGGATATTACACAGAGTTCGAGTGATAATCCACAACCCACATTACAGTTTTAATCAAGCTATTGTGAAAATTTCATCGTCATTCTATTAAATAAGAATTTAAAACAGAATTTTTTACAATTAGTTCAAAAATATTGCGATACGGTATATTGAAATATCCGTAACGTTATGAAGAAAAAAAATATATAACTTTATAGTTTATTCGCTGGAGTATGTTTGAGTGGGTTTGCCATTAATATAAAAGCTTATACTGCCTTTTAAACATCATCAGGTCCAATTAAAGAGCGATGAAAAATCAATGTTGGTTGGTTGGATGGTTATTGGCTATACATTTTCAGAATTTTAAGGGAACTCTGTTAAAAGCTGAAAAAAAAAATCGATCAGCATCAACGCATAATTTTATCATATATAATAATTTGTTATCCGCGTGAAATATCGAAGGTTCATTTACGGCTCATGAATTTCACGAGAACCGAGTGAAGAGGTGAAAAGATCGTTCATTGAAAATGCCCATTTATCTAAATCAAGATAAGTTGAAAATGTCAGTTTAATATTTCACGATCATAATTTGTTTCGGGTGTAGGTAGCAAATAATATGTTGCTGGTAGTTCGGTGATTCCAAAAAACAATTCAGCTCAACAATCCTCATATAAATCATTATTTATCAGAGCGGTGCGGTTTAGGCGACACATTTTAAAATGTGAAATTGGACATTTTCGCGAGCACCTTTTACGGTATAATGTACGCTCCCCGTGGGGTAGTTGCACATAATATGCGCGCGTGATTGTGTGTGATTACAGTGGCTCTGCCATGAGGTTGCCATGAGGTTCGGTGCAGTGTCGATCGGGCGGAATTTTTTTTCTTCCTTTTTCGCATTTAGTTTTTTTTTCTCTCTGTTCGTTCTTCTCTCTTCTTCTTCTTTTTTTTTTTTTTTTTTTTTTGT
>JABFQA010000485.1:0-19663 GCA_022817065.1 Probaryconus sp. ZL-2020 | reverse complement strand
AATAAAAAGAAATTTAATTGAAGGTATAATTCTACCTGCTTTGGGGGCAATAAAATAGAGATAAGGTTTATGATCCACATCTGGCCTTTTATTGAAATCTCTTTCTTATCCCAAATTTGGAAAATTTTTGGGAAAGTGGTACTTTATTGAAATTATATTAAAATTTTGTAAAATTTTCTCAGTCTATAATTGTTAGTGAAACAGTGAAGTGAACAAGTGCGTTTAAGAGACTCTTCGATTTTGGCGTGTACGAGTGTTGCCGTTGCATTAAGGTTGGCCAGAAATAATTTTTTTTCATTTAATCACTAGTGAAGTATTTCAATTCGTCTTTCATTTAATCCCAAATGTAGCCTTTTATCAAAAATGCTTTCTTGTCCCAAATTTTTTGGAAACCGAAAATACGTGTAAATAGAATTTCTACACAAAAATGTTTCGATGAATTAAACGATTAGAACTTCATATACATATTTTTTTTCGACAATTTTCGTCTGGTCCTTTTTTTGCATCGCAAAATATAATCAAATCATCAATCACGTGTAATCGCGTTTACAAAACGATCGGGACAAGTATAGCGTGCGGGTTGATTATAATTATAAATATTGATTAATGGAAATCCAGTTTCAATTTGACGAGGTCAGAAAGTATTAGCGAACAAATTTGTGTTTAAGTACCGATAAACTTGTCACGACAATTTTTGATAAATTATTCCCTTGTTATGTATACAGTCCACTCCTTCATATTTATAAGGAATTTAACTCGTCGAAGTTTACTCGATCACTTCTTAAAGTGTGTCAGTAATTTTCGCCAAATTGTAATTTAACGAAAAACAAAAAAAAAAAAAAATAGAAATAATTTTCCTTTAGGAAAAAGTTGAGCGAATTGAAATTTTGTTATGAATTGGATACAAAAGGGATCTGCTCATTTTTCACGGGAAACTAAGTAATTATGATTTCTTTCTCATAAAAGTTTAAAAAAGTTTTTAAATTAAATTCACAAGATCAAGCATTCATATTTAGTTCGAGCTGTCATTTCTTTTCGTCGAAGACAGTATCGACAGATTACGCTGTCATATCTGTCTAAGTTATTGAAGTATCCTTTTCGAAGACAGTGATAAGATTTTTAGATTCGTTATCAGTTGGAAAACTTTATGGAAGTGCGAGGATTTTACGTTCATCATTATACAGGTCTTATATGGAATTAAAGAAATTCATATATGAGATAGTTAAAACCTATATGAACCATATATGTTTCATTTTTACTAGGGTAGATTTTTCTACATGGATGAAATATTTATGACATGATTGTTTTCGAAAAGGTATCCTTTATCGTGAAATGGTAGGAACGTCACTTGTTCCCTGATAACAGTTGGCCTTAAATAATAATGGTATAATAATACAGCGATAAATTGAATGCTACGGTTCATTGTGTTGAAACGTTTCATCAAAGCAATTCTATTATCGATAGGTATGTGACTTCCCTGGCTCATTGCAAATAGTATTTTAGACCGGGGAGCTCCGCGACAAAGTCCACCTCTGACATTAATCGAATCGTTGTGTGACGTGTCAACCATTATTTAGGCCAGACCTTTGACACTTGGAAGTGATTGGCCGTCGTTCAATTTTCTTTATCCCCGCGCACGCAATCGCCTCTCGCTCCACGCTACAACACATTATCGAGGCGCATTATTATGACAAAGCCAAAATATCTGCCGTTGATCAAATAATCATCTATCTCGCCCTCGGGCTATCCTTTTCAAATAACCTCACCATCGTATTTTCATCGTATGTTCATAATAATTAACGCGTTATCACCGGAAATATTTTAATCAAAGTCTACGCCAGAATTTATGTTGGTTCAAACATCCAAATTACATATCTTGATTAAATAATGAGGTTGAAAATTAATTAATGCGAATTGTTTTTTCATTTAACCCTTTCGTTCCCACCGTTACCTTAAAGCGACGTATTTTTTAGCAGTCGATATGGAACGTTTGTTTAACATTGTATTCTATAAAAAAAGAAGTGTTAGGTTCTCAAAAATAAAAGACATTCAATTGCAAAAAGTTTTACAATAATTAAAGAAGAAAAAGTATATATACATATACAAATAAAAATGTTTGTATTTAAAGTCTTGGAGAATATAAATCCCTGTCTAATAATAACGTCTCGTCAAAAGATTAATATTTGCCTTACTCGAACTCGTCAGTAATTGCAAATGTTATTTGCATTCTTTAAAGCAATGTCATTTGATACCGCGATTTCATCAACTTAATGCCGGGGACATTAAAACGGTTGTAATCCGGGCGCATTCGTCGACAACGACAATAAGAAAAACCGAGACATAAGAATAATTAGACCCTCGTGTATCAAAGGTAATGAAGAAGAGTAATGAATTCTTTTTTGCGGCGAAGCCTTCAAAGAAAAATTAATTTGAATCTCGACAGGGTTCGCGGCGCGTTATCTTGCGTCTCGTCTTTCTGACACTTTCAGCCGGACTCTATTTTCTACTAGGATTTTTCATTTTCCTCCCGTAGACTCGATCTTTCCTTGTTTTTTTATTATTATCATTTTTTCATGTTCCGACATTTTTTTTTATCATCAATCACAATTTTTGCAAATATTTGAATGACGTGTTCAACAAAAAAAAAATGAAATATAAGTTTTGGCGGCAATTTCGAAATTTTAACATTATGTTTCCATGACGATGTTTTGGATTTTCAATTGTAGAAGAAAGTAGCACACTAGCGGCGGTTTTTAGCAGTTCTGTTAACCGAAAAGATTCGCGATGGGAGAAGTCGTGGAGAAGAAGATTCTGCGGAAAAGTTCTTGTTGCTGAAAATACCGGAAAAGAAATTTGACAAGTTAGCTATACTCGTTGTGATATTATTTGTACGTTTCTCTCTATCTGTCTCTCTCTGTATCTCGACAGTAACTCGTTGGTCGCAGACCGAGGCGCAAGCACACTCGAGGAGCTTTTGTTCCCGCATCTGCAAATACATAATTGAACAAAAATCACGTCACAGACACGGAGAAGTTTGACGTTAGTTTATACAAATATTTGAGGGCCACGATGTTAAGCTATTGAAACAGGATTTAGCCAAAAGCAAAGCATCAAATAATCATAATAATATCGTCGCATCTGACAAGCTAATTTTCTCGTTAAATGTTTTCCAACTTGAATCTTCCTCGACCTCAACAATTTTCAAAAAAACAAAACTTCAAAAAAGATTTTTTTTTCTCTTTTCCTCTTAACATTTTTGTTGTTGAGAATAAAGTTGAATTAAATAATATAAATATGATCCAATACAATGTAATATAATATAACAATATTTTTCCAGCTGTGAAATCCGATTCGGTTTGAAAGTGATAAGATGTTGAGAACGGTGACAGTTCTTGAATGAAAATGGTTTTATTTATTCTATCATAAATGTGTAATAAAAGGCATTCAAACATTAATTTAAAATATTTGAACCTCGAGAGATTCAAACTCATCGTTAACGTGAAATTATTTTCCAAAATAATACTAATTCATAAAGTGAATTAACGCAAATCAAAATCAATATCAAGCCTGCTATTTCGTGCAAGTGTCGAAAACCGACTATCGTCATTAATGATCGCAATAAATATTTTGATCAAAAGTTTAAACTAGCATTCAGAAATTTAATGCGTTCTCTTTTGATCTCTACTGCGGTAACGGGGTCTTTTGCAGCGCCTGTAACTCGAGTCATAATAGCTTCACGATTACCAGAGGCGATACCTTTCGATCGAATATTAAAGACCTTTACGAGCCCAATTCCCACAACGTCCTGCTCTTTCGAGAATATAAGTACATGCAATACACTCTACTTTAAACTAAATTCACGTACTACAGCTTTTTTCTTTTTTTTTTTTTCTTTCTACTTTTTTTCTTCCTTTTTCTGCTACCTTTGATCAATTTATTGTATTCGCCAAAGTGCTTTGAAAAGTGTTGCTGAGTGTTGCCTGATTGCAAATTTTAATTGAAAGCTTAAGTATTCAGGAATATTTTCAAGCCAGTTTTAACTTGAATTTCAAATCACTCCTATCGCAATCTTTTTATATTGGCATGATTTACATTTATCTTATATCTTTATTCTGTTATATCTTTTTTTTTTTATAAATGAATGAATAAATACACGGAGGAAAAAGTTTATCAGAATATTTATTAGAACTTTCATAATAATTACCATACCAATTGAGTAGTCATAGGATATCCTGTTATTTCTGTACATTAAAGCAATAATATTTATAATATTTTCGGGGTCGGGGATATCCTCAGGAACTTATAGTTGTATACTAAATTTCCAACGAAATTCTATGAATATTTGTTAAGAATTTTTCTCAGTGCATCTTTTTAGTTTTCGGTTGAGAACCACTGGAGCATAAGCACCTTTTAAATTTTTTTAATTTTTTCTCAGTGTAGAGAATGAACTTTACTCATAATATTCTTAATTATAAAGATATATAAATATATTATCATTCCAATTAAAAAAAAAAAAAAAACATTTCAGGGCCACAAATTAATTTTCCTACTTAACCATAATTTTAAACGACGTAAAGGAAATACTAATAATTTATAATGTAAAAAAAACGTCAGTTGTACAGTATTCATTACTGTGTGTCATGATATTTCTTCTATTTTCATCTTCAGGTGTTCTATTAGCAAGACTAGTTCGCGTTGGTAATTGTACAATGCATACTAAACAAGGTTAATCTTAGCAGAGCGTGTAAATTAGATTAGATACGTGACGGAAACTGTTCTTGCTCTTCATAGCGGATGCAAACAAAAAAATTTTACAACGTACTGCGGAGTAAGGTTAACTGGTCCAGTCCGGCGTTGTCTCATCGAAAGCATTGATTCTGAAAGGAAGTTTTTTTTTTTTTGTTTCCTTTGCACCGCTGATGCATTACTTATGACGCATTATGTCGACGCGCATTATTCATTTGTTACTGCTGTTGGTTGATTTGTACTTGTAACGAAAAGTTTCATCGATACACTTTGTGCAAAAATTGCATTTTGCAAAGTTGTTCTTTTTGCAAACATTAAATTTCGCAAAAGTCATGGTTTTTAAACTAAAAATGCTTTTTGCAAAGATTACATTTAGCAAAAATCGTGGTTTTGGAACAAAAATTGCATTTTGAAAAGGTCATGTTTTTTTGCAAAAGTTACATTTCGCAAAAGTCGTGGTTTTTGAACGAAAGATACACTTTGAAAAGATTGTGCTTTTTTGCAAAAATTACATTTTGCAAAAGTTGTACTTTTGTACAATACAAAGAAAAAAGAATAATAAGCGTAAATTATTAAAAGGGACGGTAGTTTTATTAGGCAAGAGTCCCCTTTTTTTTCTGCCCCTCGGGACTCGGTCACGGATGTCACGCAAAAACGACGTGCAGGCTATAAAGTTGCTTCATTTTTCCGAATACGCGACTCCTACTCAGCCCATTTGGTTTAGCCTCATTTGCGACGCTTTTCGCGCGCACACCATCACACTCGCCGGTTTTTTATTAGTTGCCATTTTTTTATCCTGACGGATTTATTTATTTTATTTGTTGATTTTTATTCCCTTTATTTCCATTCTTTTTGTGCAATTCCAATACGCCGCTGGAGTAAGGTTAATTAAACCTTCGGTGTTTTATGACAATTTCTTCCGAACGATTGTTTGAAAAAAAGCAAAAAAGATACGGTCTATAGTTGTTGAAGAAATTAACGAAACTTTTATCGCGATGAGAAGTTATGGAAATTAATGAATCAAGAAAAGATTATAGCAAAAGACGTAACTAAGATCCTAGAAATAGAGAGAGAGAGAGGGGGTTAAAGTGAGGGTGAGAAAGAGAGATGTCGCGCAATCTTTGTTACAATGACGATCTGAAATGAGACAAGGCATCCAATTAAAATGAAATGAAATTCCAATTCACGCGTCCCAGAACACGTAGGACGGAACGGACGACTCAAATTCATTGGAATATTGGATATTTCGATTTCGTCTATTTTACAAGCCTGCGAGCTAACGCGATCTGTCAGACAAATGAACAAGTAGAAAAGAGGAATGTTATTACAATCGATAGAAAATATATCACACGAAAATATTTTTAAAAAATAATAATAATAAAAGGTTATGAATTAGGTCAAGAATTAAAAATTCTCACTCACTTTGCAAAAATGAATCTAAGATGAGTTAGTGTAATTTTATTATTATTATTATTATTACTATTATTATTATTACACGGAGATTAATAAGGTATGAAAAATTACAATTATATATACCATCAAATCAATGACAGTAGTGAAAACGTTGTTAAAATTAATTTTCTTATTTTCCAATCTTCTATAATTTCGAAAATAAAATTTAAATTTATCCAACTAAATTATTTAGTCGATTCAACAAAATTATTTTTCTCGGTGTATCATTAGCAGTAATTCCACTTAATTGCGTCAGTGGCCGATTTTGCAAATGCAGTTACTTGCAACAAAGTGCAAAATCCATTTCGAACGCCAAGACAACGGTGACTTAGACGGACGATTTAGTTCTACAGTGAATGTCATTAGCAAGAACTAAAGTTTGAAAATGATCTATTAGAGGTTTGATGAGAACATCAGTCGGTTGAATGACAAGACTCTCGCTTCCTCCAGGTCTTACTTAACAGTTTCATGAACATTTCACGAGAACATCAACGGTTGTTCTAAAAAGGACGATAAAATTGCATTTTTTTTCTTTTCTTTTTTTTTTTTTGTACCTCCCCTCGAATTTATTCAGCTTTTTAATAAATCTAACAAGCGCGATTAAACTTTCGCCAAGGCGATTTCAATTGTGATTGTCTTTTTAATTGTTCGTATGATTTTCTGTCTCGGCAATATATATTCAGCCTGATAATTATGACACAGAATGTTTAGCCACAGAGGAACAATACGCTTGTCCTATTTCCTATTGCAGTAATTAATCATTTCCCCACAGTTATTAAAAACATTGTCTGGGGAAATTTAAATTTCACAGCAGTTAATGAATTTAATCATTTTATGCCGTTGCTTCAAACAATTACCCCCGGCCTTTATATTCAACGAGATTTATGCCGCGTTAATCAATTGAAATAATGAACGTTCATTTTTGCAACTTGCAAAAATGGAAATGCAAAAATAAACAGGAAATAAAAAAAAAGTCCAAAATAAAAAGGGCATTTGCATTTACTAAACAGTGACTCCAACTCCACTTTTTTATTTCACGAAGCTTAATAATAAAAACTAGATGTATAAATTGAATGAAAATCTGCATGATTTTTCGCAATTAACTGGCACGAAAGTGGTGAAAAGTGGAGAAATTACAGGCGATGTGGTAAATCGTAAAAAGGGAATTTTTTTCTCTCTTTTTTTTTGTAGAAAACGAGAGGAAATAATTGAACATTTTTAAGACACACCATTGCAGAGTGTAGTACAAAGATAACACGGAGGGAAAAGGACGGCGACGTAGAGCCATGCGAAATTTATCTCTCCCGCCAACGTCTATCACATCTAGAACAACGGGTGGATGATTTTACGAGTATTTCGCGCAGTATAAAATGCTTTAATGCAGACCCTTCACTGACGAGAATCGAATATGTGGTGAATGCTATAATGGACGTGTCTTGTATGGCGAATATATTTTGAATTTAAGCGAAGTGCTGCAATTTATTTCTGAATAAATGGAATCTCTCCCCGGACAGACAATATCGGCCCATAAAATAAGATTGCGCGCCAAACTAATTTCCATTGTCCCTTAATTACATGATTTAACAACTCTTTGACACGTTCAAACATTTCTTGTTAACTATATTTCCCTTAGATATTAATGTGAAATAAATCTTGAGTTATTTAGTGAAACGTGCAAGTGAAATTGAAATATAATATAAAATAAATTAAAACAGCTTCTTTATTTTCCATGTTCAGAAATTCTCGTGTTTAGAAAACAACTTTTGTATTTTTTAACATTCCATTCCCATCGTTGCTTTAAAGCAACACTTTAAGCTGTATAATTTCATTGAGGGAAAATTCTTACAAAAAACATTTTCTATCGTGAATAAACCTTCCAAAAACAATTATATAAGAGAAAAATTATTATAATCAACATAAACAATTCAGTAACGAGAGGGTTAAGGAAACAACTTTTGTAACTCAACTAAAATGACAGAGAACATTTTCAACATACTGTTTTGAAAGTAACCAGAAACCATCGTTATAAGAAGTAAAGTTAAGCACGAACCATTGTTCAACAGAACAGAACAATGGAATATCAAGTACGAGGGGTTTATTAAGTGTCGAAACAATTGACCACTGACACAATATGCATATTCGAGCGTCGTCTATTTGCTACCCTTATTTGACGTTCTGTAACGGTAATAATACAACTCTGTGTGTGCTTTACTGTCCAGCGGTCATCATTCTAATTTCAAGCGTGTTTCGTTGTGTAACGGCTAAAAGTGGTTTCGATTGTTCGCCTGTGCAATTTTAACCGGGAGAACATTTTGCGAAAAGTCCTTAAACCCCTTTGTCTGTCGATCGTTATATTTTTCCTTGATTAATGTTAAATGATTAAGGCCCGATCTTGAAGGCCATTCTGAACATTTTTAATAACAAAAACGAATAGTTGACGAATCTTTAGAAATCGCAAAAATACCTTCATTGTTCGGGGCAATATTGCGCCGTCTTCTTCATACTTGACATACGAGACGTCGGGTATTCCTTACTAAAATATCCCTGCTGCAAAACTTTTTGCCCCATCCAATTCTGAAAGTGAGAACATCAATTTATCTTCGAAAGAACTTTACCTTCTATCTCACCCCTTTACCTTCTCACACTTTTGCATTTCACACGCACACGCATACAAAAGCAAAAAGTGCAAAATAAATAATAATGCCGAATTTGTGTACCGAACTTTTTTTTGTCAGATTTCGCACTGTCTGAAGTAAATGCTAAGTATCTTTTATGGGCATTCAAAACGTCACTGAAGAAGATGAAAATTTATTGCAGATTTTTTTTTCTGGAAGTTCATAAATTATATCAGCTATATTATTCGCAATATACAAAGGTCATTTTTTAAATCAAAGATTACCATCTGTCGACCCACAATTATAATAACAACAAATTAGATAAAATACCTCTTATATATCAAAATGAAATCTATGTCATGTGGTTTAACGTTATTTAATTATGAAATAATTATTAATTCAACTGAATTAATAATACTTGGATTGCAATTGTAATATATGTAATAATCCTGGTATTGATCAAAATATTAACGCTTTGACGTGAATTATACGCTCAAAGCCTATCGATGCAACGACATAAGCCCATCACATGTATTTGCTAATAATTTGTGCGAAATATTAATAAATTTGTTTAGCGAATTGTCAGTATTATATAAAGGTAAACGCGTTTGCTTTCCGTTTGCATTTGGTTATTGCATTTAATATCGAGTTTTATCGTGTCACAAAGCGAGTGTGTCGTCTAAAGCTCGACTATTTGTTACGACGATTTTGTTATTAAAACGAACTACATTTTCCAATGAAAATACATTTCGATAACGCGTTTAGTTCCTGACGTCACCATTAACAAAAAAAAAAAGTCTTCTTGAAGCACTAATGTCTTTTTTTTTTGTTACTGTTGTTTACAGCTTCGTCACGTGATTCCTTCTATATGTCACGTAGGTTGCGCCAAAAATAGCGTAAATTGTTTGAAAATCAATGTTCGAGTTTGCATCAGCATTCTTCCTCATTCATTCTCTCTCGTGACTGCGACGCGAGTTGTCTCTGAGTCCCGAGAGCAAGACGTAAGATGCACACCTTGTAATTTGCAGCGTTACGAAAGACACGTTTTCCCTTAGCAGCTTTTTTGAGCGGGTCTACTCCCTGGAATCCTGAAAAGCGTCGTCCTTGACGACGGTTAGAGTTTCACCTGTGGCAGTTTTAGAAGCACTCCGAAAGTAGATACTTGGAAGGTTCGACACGCGCCGACTAACCCAATGAGAATTCACGATCTCCTGTCTCTGAAGCTCGCTTACCTTTTTTTTTTCATCTCCCTTTCTCGCTATTGATCTTTGTTCTTTTTTTTTCTTGATCATTGGTTATTGATCTTTTATCCACTTTTGAATCATCGCTATTGATGACGTTTTATTTGGACGTTTTAAAATCAATCGAAAAAAATCATGTTGAGAACCACTGTATAGTTTGTTTGTTTCTGCTAACAAAAAAAGGAATTATGGGATTCAAATTTTAAAAATATTTGTATCGTTATCGCACGTTTATCATACAGTCTAGTAAAATTCATTTTAAAGTTTTTTAAGCAAACTTTTCTCGCCGTGTACAACAATTTGAAATACGATCATCAGTGAGAGAGACAGCTCGTCTCTAATTTCTTGAAGCCTTGTATCTCTTTCTTCTGACGAGGTATCGAACCTCAAAATGGAACACTCGTGAATCGCAACCCACTGTCGAATACATATGCATGGGAATTATGAGCGCTTTTGAAGGCACCGCGAATGCCTTCGGGAGCGAGCTTTCGAGCTTACGTTCGCCGAGCGAAAGCATTTAGATGCTAACGAAATTTTCGAGCTCTTCGGGCAACATCGACGCAGTACGAAAATCAACCGAATGCCAGAACGAAACAGACGGCCGACGGTATTTGGATTTCCAAATGTAAGCTCTCGTGGGCTTTCATGGGCTCCTGCCAAATTAAATATGTGTCGTCGTCGATCGAACAAACGTATCTCCATCTCGTTCTGTTGACAAAAAAAATTTTGACTCACACCTCTGGACAATGACAACGGCTCACAGTTGTCGCGACGTTTTTCTTTCGCTTGTTGTTTTTTTCTTCTTCTTTTTGTTTTTTTGTGGCAGACTTGTAATTATAGTTGTACTGGTAATCGCTATTGATGTTTGCCAGTTTCAGATCCGAATCAACTTGGCTACGCTGGTGCGTGTCGGTTGACTTTTGAATGCATGCAAATTCTGTTACGAACTGAACAGGCTGGAGTTCTGTTTTGTTCCGCGGAGTTACAACCGCCTGCTTTCTGTTGCTTCTTCTTTGGCTTTGTTTGTAGACTTTGAACGCAACGGTGTACCGAAAAAAAAATTAAATGACAGTGGTTGGCGTTGAAATAAAACAAAAAAGTCACATTGAGACAAATTTAATTTATTATAGAAAGTCGATAATCCTTTTCATGAAAAAAATTATTCCCTCAACTATCGATCATAGTTGTTTGTATCTTACAATAGTAGACAAAGAAATTAAGTCAACCATCATTTTTCAGAGTGTGCGCTTGTCGAAGATACAGTCATCATTTTTTAACGGTACGCAACGGCTGACCTAAACGGTATGTCTACTACTTAAACTGTCGACATTCACAACGCAGAAAATTCACTGCAGAGTGAATGTTTCGTTCGCCATTTACTTTTTTTCTTTGGAAACTAATCACGGAGGCTGTATTTAAAGGCACGCATCACTTGGAGTGGTATTCATATTCGTAGTCGAGTGCTCATTCGATAATGCAAGTTGAAAATAACGTATTCATAGACGAGCTTACAGTAAGTCGCAAGAGACTGCGAGCCTCGATCGTTTCAAGGGGTTTGATACCGATGTATAATGACTGAAAACATCATTCCAAAGCTGGCTTAAACACCGAGCCTGACAAAGTGCAAAGTTTGGCAAAGTGCTTTGTATTTTTTATGATACGCGTTTAAACTTGTATTTTATTTATTCCGAGAATGATAATATGGCGTTCGCGTAGACATTGGCTTTTACACGAACATTCGTACATATATATGTATATATTTTTTTTCTCTTATGAATGTTAAATGTCAAGGTTTATAAAAACACGTGCAACATAATTAGCAATCAGAGAGAAGAAACGACATTTTTTTAACTTCAATGATATTTATTATTGATGAGTATACTGTCTGTTTGTCGATTTGTTAATAAAAAAAATCCAATTCTCGAATTATTCAATAAATAATTAGATTGGAGGAACAAACAAGTTAATTATGTCAATTAATAACAAACTTTGTTTGTTATTCCAATTGACTGTAATTACTTTAAATCAATATAACATACAGACGTTTTTAATCAGTCTCGTTGTAAAGAAGACAAAAATAATTTTTATAGAAATTATTAACGTAGTTCTCTCGCAGTAGTCATATTCAAAAGTAAAAAATTTGTTAAATAATATTTTTTAATAATCTTATATGTATTGTACAATTTACCAATATTTATCTGAAGAAACATAGTGCCCCATCCATAAAAGGCGGTGCAGTCAAAAAGTGGCACTGGCTTTCGCCGTGCGATCCGAAAAACCCTGCAAAAAATATTTAATAGAAAGGAATAGAAAAGAATTGAAAAAAATAAGTCATTTCTTATTTTGTTAAAAAATTACAGAATTTTTTTTTTTGGAAGAGATAGCATGGTATATGTGCAATACTACATACAACATTTGGAGGAGATGGTATAGTATATTTCGAAACAGTTACCTCATCATTTTGGAGGAGTTCACCTAACGCCAATTCAATGCCTAATCTTTCCACTCCGGAATTCATTCTGAAAATTATCATTTCTTTTGAATTCTTTTCTATTAAATATTTTTTACAAAGAATACAAAAAACAAATGAAAATGCAACTTAAAATGTAATGCATAGCTTCAAATTTTGATGTCACGCATGTAACAACTATGTGCGAAGTTGCACCTTATTATTCAGTGCATAGTAGCACTGACTTTTGTAAGTTATTTATCTATCCGTGTATTTACTAACATTGTCATGGTTATGAGCAGTATTCCTGTTCTCGCGAGAGCCAACTTTTTTCTTTCTTCTGTTATTGAAAGCGATTCATTGTTCGAACGTAAAATGAATATTTTCTACTTTTTTTTTTTTTCTCCGTTTCGTATAAAATATTTCCATGGCTTCTTCTCGGGAGGCAAACTTTCGTTCAATGAACGAGAGGTTTATTTTCGTTGATTTTTTTTAAACCTACTGCGACGGTTTATATATTATTAATTATCAGCGTCTTTTCATTTTTTTTTTAACTGTAAATAGACACATTGACAACCTTTATTGTCAACGCTTTGAATCAATACTATATTTGTGGATACAATTGAATCAGTAAATCCTATTGATTCAATCGGTTTTCACTCAACATTAAGTGTCACTTAAAATATGAATCCGAATGAACGTTTATTTTCCATTTGAATTTCTAACATGAAAGAGGAGGAATTGTGAAGAGCTAAAAACTGAAATGTCCCTGTCCTTTTTTTTCTCTTCTTTCCCTTTCTATTTGACTTTCGTTTTAGGAATTTAAATGGAATCGAAATTTCTTTCAATTGGGAACTTTTTTATTCGTTAAAATTTAATACTTCACCGTGCATTACAATGCCGCACTGTAAATGTTTTTAAACATTAATGCCACAATTTAAATTTAAATTGAGAGAGATGATTTTTCATTTCGTTGTTTATTTTGTGCAACGTTGATTCGTTTTTTGCATCGTTACGGCATGAATTAGCGCGTTTATTGATTCGCTGGAAAATGGAAAAATGGGGTAACATTATCGAGACATTTCTTCATATTTCTGTGTTTGTAAAACATTTTTTTTCCAAATGCATTGTCTACGATAATGTAATTGTATTGAAAGAAAAATTTGTTCCTATAAATTCGCGATGCAAAAAATAAATATCAGAAGCACGATGGTTTCTCGTTTTATCGCGAGTTCCTTTTCGTTCGAAATTCAAATGGCAAATGTTAATTCACATTCACATTTTATAATGGCCACGTATCCATTGAATTAAAAGTGATACCTGCTTAAATATCGAAATCTATTTTTCTTTCATTAGTTCCTCGATGGACAAGGGGGAGGGGTGGGAAAGGGGGGGGGGGTCCAGAATAGCCGTAACCCATTATTGAACTGAAAGCGCCATTAAAAAACATGACCTCGAAATGGCAACGTCGCGACTGAAATTCGCGGCGTTGTAATGTATCAAAACTTGAAGCGCGCCCGATAACTGGGTCAATCGTTTATTCGAAAATCCCTCTCGTTCAAACAATCTTCGGCGTCGCCGGGGGTCGCTTGTGGCATTCGTAACGAGCCACGATCATCGCGCCATTCCTTGTCTCTTTTCGTCTTGAACATCGTTGCGTTAAGCATGATTCACTTAAAACTCGATATAACTCTAATTTCAAACTCACTTCAGATCTTTTTCGTTTTTCAGTAAAACTAAATATTTTAGGTGTAACAATGATTTAATTCTCAATGCTCATCGATCTTTCATTGCAGATACTTCTTCACTATCGATTATCCCTTTCTATTAATTTCTCTCCGCTCTTGTCACTTTTTCGAACAAAAAAAAAAAAAAGAGAAAAAAAATTCCCGGTGTCTCGTCGTCGTCCTATTTCCTTCTTTCACTACTTACTTTCGTGCTCCCCGTCTCCCCGAATCCGAACGTTTCCTCTGCCACGGCGCCATCTATCGAGCCGTCCTGTTCACCTGTTCCCGAGCTCCCATAAATCAAAGCGAATCGCACAAGCCACCGCATCCGCAAAATTACCCACTTCTTACGTCACGGTTTTTGTCGAGCTCCCCCTGACTTCTAGTTGCTCCTCTTAGGTGAACATTGGGGAGTGGGGGGTTGGAGGGAGGGGGCGGATGAATTCCTCGTCGCAGACGAATACGTCCCTGCGGTGCATTCGCAACCAGCAGATATGTTACCTTCTCGCGAGAAAGCGAAAAACTTTAAAAAACTTTGTCGAATGCTTTAGACTCTCGGGGTGATTTCTGATGGCTGCAGAGAGTCTCTCCCCTTCTCTCTCCCCCTGTGGTTCTTTTGTCTCTTTTTTTTTTTATTAAGGTAGTTCTATCGAAATTCCTAAATTAAAAGATCTTTTTAAAATATTATTTAAATTTTTTTTTTTTTACTTTAGTCAGGCAATAGTTAGAAAGTAATACGAAAAAGACAAACCAACAGTTGCAGTGGTTCTCAACCTGAAAACCCTGCTTAAATCATTTCTTTGGAGATGAAACTAATTTTTTTTTTGAAGGGGGTATTAATTTATGAAACTTCAACGTTTTGCTCCATTCGCTACTTAATAATTCATTAAATCTCCTCTTGACCCTGTCCGCGATAAAGTTTTGTAAACAAATAATCTTCGCGTTTCCAGCGCGTAGCGTTTCGTCAAAAGAAAATACACCACTCTTGCGTATTCATTCTTATTTTATTTCCGTCATGATAATGCGAATGAATTTTCTTTGCTGAAGAATTTATTTTATATAAATAAATATCCCGGTATTCTGTTTCATTTCATGAAATAATCTCTAAAATTGAATAATTTATACTCTTACTTCAGCTGGAAATTCCATCTTCTAAAGTGTTATTGTTTGCTTAAGTAAGGATTTTATTTCCAGTGCCTTGCCTTCCATTCTATTCTTTTTATTTTAATTTATATTTATTCCGGGCTTTCTTTCCAACGAGAAGACAAGATGGAAATTCAAAGTTATGGAATCACATGACCTCAAACGGATAGTTTTTTTCTTTCTCGCCGCTGGAAATAATACGAGTGGAAATATCTTTGTTCCAAAAAAAAAAAAAAAAAAAAAAATGTTATACCCACTTTTTATTGACGACTTATTTTCTCGACAGCTTATTATATGATTTTCATAGGGTATTATTCGATGGTTCTTAATGAATAAGTTTTCCTATTATTTAGCTCGATCGAAAATCCGTTTGTTTCTTTTCCGATGAAATTCGATTTACTTTCATTTCGAATAATTCCTGATAGGAATTTGAGGGCTTATTTTCTCTTTGGAAAACGCCTGACTTGCTTTTGACATTTCATTGGTCTTGAATTCTGCGGTATCCACAGTGCCATGGAATTCCTCTGGTAAAATTCTTTGGACTCGGTTCTTGATCAGGTTGCTATTTCGAACACGTGATATCGACGAAACGCACGTTTGACAATTCTAATGACAACGAAAAAGTAAAAATCAAAAATAACGTTTGAATGTTTCAAATTTTCCTTCCATTAAAATCTCGCGTTCGCTTTTTGAATTTAATACGTTCATTTCTTATAAACAATTTATTGTTTCACGAATGAAATACAATGAAATAAATGCTTTTTTTTCCACGTTCATATTAGTTAAAAGCGACGCGTTTAATCAATTAAATTAATACCGTAAATAAACAAAAAATCCAATTGCTTTTTTGTTCGCCGCATTTTTACGTTTAAACCACTTTTATTGTTTAAATTAATGTCACTTTTTGTTATGAGACGAAACCTTTTAAAAAGATTGCAAATTGTTGTATTTTAAATTATCGTTTAAACGCGAGATAACAGTGTCCGTTTTACATTTATTTAATTGAAAGTTTAATTGAATTTTATAAAACTCATTCAAGTTTTACATTTGATTTTAATTGACGATAATTCGTTGTAACGTTTAAAATTGTTCTCGATTTTTTTTTTGTTTTGTAACAATTTTTCAAAATTGCAATTTCGACGTCAAACGATTTGAAACTGAAAAAGGGAATATAAATTACATTGTAATATAATAAATAAAACGTCAATAAATGCATGACAATGAAGATGGAATAATACTTGTCACGAAAGAAATATCGATTGGAAATAATTTGTCGTCGCGCGGAAGAGTTATAAGGTCGATATTTTTCGTGTGCTTCGAGGCAGAAAAATCGCCGAGTGTCTATTAGTAGTACAAGTCGGCGCGCGACGTCGGACGAATGGTATAGTTATACCACTGGCGCTCTGCGGTCGGACCGGCAGATAACGCGGTCCGCTATCGCAGGGACCGGCCAGTAAATCAAACACCCCCTCTCCCCCGAAGAATGGCCGGGTCTTACGATAACCCCGCGACACGGTGTAGGTCATCGGTTGGCCAGGATGCAGCGTTATACACGGCGTCCAAGTATCTGCGGATTTCCAGGCGCCCACTATTCAGCCTATAACGTCATGACGACCACACTCTTAAAACAGTCTATTTAAATTGAACGGAATATTCTTATATTCAATTGAATTTCCACTCAATATATACGAACAAACAGAAAATCTATTTATTATCAGAATAAATTAGCGTCATAGTTTTATGCAAAGAATATTTCTATTTATTATAAATCGATTTTTTTTTGCGAAAAACTGAAAAATAGTTTCACGTTAAATAATTGTGAAACAATGGTACACTGAAAGAAATATTGTTGGAAAAATTGTAATGAATCTTTCGTTATTTTTGCAAAAAAATAATACCAGAGAAACGAACGTTCATAATTCAGGAACTCTAATTTTTTGTTTGCTTGAATATTAAATTTCAGGCAAATCTGTTGCGTATTATAGAAATGGCATTATTTACAGTTTATGACTTTCATATGTGTGCTTATATTATAATTATAATCTTAAGGCATTGTCCAGTTATTAACACTCGACAGCAGTAGTTGACACTCTTACAAAACAATTTGATTTTTACGAATCTGCAAATAACTGTTCTGATAAAGATTCTCCCCTTTATAGATAATTGGAAAAGATAAAGTTAATTATAGTCAGTTAATTAGAAATTGTAGAATACGTCGCTATAAATAACTTGAATATGGAATAATAAATTTTGCATTTCTATAGTGTATTGGTACGATCTGTTATACAACGTTTTTATTGTCCTTCTTTCAGTGACAGAGATGTATTGCTTTTATTTCTATACAAGGTATCTAATTAACAGATCAACCCAAACAAAAATAATTCGTTTTGATAATCTTGAATACAATGCAATGTTACAAATTACGTTCGTTCCACTTGAATGTATTCAATGTACATAATTTTCCATTAACGTTATTACAGTCAAAATAATTTTCCATTTTGTACAGTTACAAGTTAGACTTTAAACAATTGGAATACGAGCCTTGAATCGTAAGACACGTTTTCCTTGAATAAAATTTTAAACTTAAATTAAGAATATTTCATACATAAAATTCTGAAATAATTCTTAAAGTTAAATGTTTTAAAGATAAATCTAATGAGACTGCCGTCAGCATTAACATTACTTGACGTTCGCCAGAGAAAGGTTACCCGGTCGGATTTTGCACTTCATATATGTATGCACATTTAACCGAGAAACTTACCCAATGTCTTAAGTTACAAAGTTGAAATTCAGCAATTTAATAAGTCAGTAACGAAATTTCACATACTATCATCCCACTAATAACAGTAAATTACATTCTGCGGATGAAGTAGTAAAATAGTTATAATTAAAATTAGCAGCAGTTTCTTAACTTTCGAAAAAAAGTTACTTCGGGCAACAATTTTCATTTTGATATATACAATTATTTAGAACATTATTAGAAAAATTACTAAATGTTTCTAATTAATTTTACTGGAGTAAATAGCAAAAGTTCATGGGACTTTCAATAATTTCTATTATGCTATAGTAAAATTTATTTAAAAATTTAAGAATGTTTATTAAAAACATCTGATAATTTTTGAAAAAGTGACACGATACGTCAAAATTCCTAAGTACTGTAGTAATTTTTCCTAAGACTTTTTTCTATGTATAATTTTCAGTGTGATCGCCATAATTTCTTCTACTCACGACTTGTGACATAAATAATTAATTGAGAGAGATTTCGATTCTTTTATCTTGAAATGTTCCTGACTATCGAACCCTCCTTAATCCAAAACTAAACTATTCCTATTAAAACGCGGACTAAACGATATTACAACTTTTAATATCGCCTTTAACTTTTGGAATACCCTTCAATAATGGCCCGAAATTAAAAAAAAAAAGACGTGACTCAGTGCAGAAAATCGACGAGACCGAGGCGTCGCCGCAAATCCCACGTGAAATAAGTTTAAGACTCTTATTTGCTGCTTATCGGGACAAATTTTTTTCGACGCGAGTTATTCGTTAATTAGAGTGATTTATCATAACGGCGAATCATCGTGGGAGCTTTTACAAACGGAGCATACAAAATCGCGCCGAAGCGTTATCGTATTTCGGAAAGTTTGGTATCGCGGATCGGTGTGCTGTAACGCGCACGTCGCGCGATCCAATTACGGCTCAATCCGTCCATTAGGCGCTCTTAGCCGACGATGCCAGTCTTAAGAAAGTTAAGGTAAGACGGCAGCAAGTCGCACGGAAAATTACCGAGCGAAACTCGAAAATATGGCAAGCACCTAGTTCATCCCTACAAACCACCCCCGCCCCCCGCCCCCTCTACCCCCCGACCACCCGAAGGCGTTCAACTTTATTTATCGATATCGCTGTTGTTGTTGCGAAACTTACCGACAGGTAGCGTCGAAACCGTCGTCTGAAATTATTTTCACGGCGTTACAATAGCAGATTCGTGTTATTAAACTTGCCTCGTTACAATACTATTATTCGTCGTCATTTTCCACGAAGAAAAGTTTCATGCACTGTGTGTGCTCGCTAACAATGTTACAACTACACCGCACAACGCGAAGGAATATGTAAAGGAGTATGGCGGAGCATCCGTCAGACCTTTAATGATCAAGTTTAAGTGAATTTTCAAACATCTGAAAATTAACGACCTATACAAATGCGTTTATGTCGTTTATTCGTAAATAATGTTAGGAAAGTTTTCTAATTGCTTTAAGTTTTTTTTTTTTTTTTTTTTTTTTTTTTTTTTTTTTT